>OOFB01035481.1:0-11624 GCA_900323305.1 Trachyrincus murrayi | reverse complement strand
CTCCGCTGGGCTCCACCACCGGCCGTCGCTGCCATCGAGGAAAGGCTGGTGCTGGGAGGTGGCTTTTCTGTGTCCTACCTTTGGTTGGAGAAGTCCCTGTTCAGGTGCCAGATGTGGCAGTTTCCCCTGCCACATGCCAGGGCTTCTTCAACAGCAGGACACAGGCAGATGATTAAACCGGTTTATTGTAAAGTTTGTGGTGGTTTGAACAAGCAGAGCAGATGGTACATGCTAGCGCTCCTCTCGAGTGTGTTTGCTGGTGGCTGGTTTAACCTGTCGGCCTGATTGGCCAATGCCCCACAGGTGTGCAGCCTCACCCAGCCGCAGAGTCTAATCTGACTCAGACCAGGTGAGGCTGCTTAAACCAGCCACCAACCAACACACACTCCACAGTATGTGTCTGACCAGAACTGTTTGTGTTCAAAAACGATACACATCTTGTCAGTCTGCATTTCTCTCTCTTACATCCTCAAATAGTAGCATGTTAGAAACAGAGTATCTGTCTTAAATCCAATTATATACAGGTTTCAAGTCACACCATCATTAGTGAGGAAGGGCTTGTGTTTCATTCATACATAGGAGGGAACAGCAGGCGTAATTGCATTTCCATTGCCTGCTCCGCCCATCTTCTCTCGCAATATGTGTGTATGTACGTGTGTGTGTGTGTGTGTGTGTGTGTGTGTGTGTGTGTGTGTGTGTGTGTGTTTGTGTGTGTGTGTGTGTGTGTGTGTGTGTGTGTATGCTTTAAAGTATAGGTTTGGCGAACACAGATTTATGTTCAATTAAATAGTGATGCTTATTTCTTGGAGGGCACATTAGGTAAGCCTATAGTGACGCGTTCCCCACTCCTGACTCTGAGTACAATGATCATTGAATCATTCACCAGGCTTTTTACCCTTAAGGTTCCTTAATGTCCTGTCTTGTCCCTTTCTTTTAATCTTCCCAAACACTCATTACTTGCTTTTGTCTGATTTCCTTGTCTTCCTGATTATATTATTAATGGCTTCAAGAGAGTCCAACCACTGCCAGGATTAGCAAAGGCTTTGTAATAATCACATCTTTCACTCTTGAGCTGGATTAAAGAGGAAATAAATAAAAAATAATTTAAGGATTGCATCATTCCACATTTCCAGATATGTCTTGGCCATAAACGCTGCAATAACAGGTACATAGCATAATTTTAACAGATTAGAAAATAGCAAAAGTAATTACAGCAGATTAATAAACGTTCTGGCTGTTTTAACATTTAGTTTACCAAATCAATAGCCAAACTAATTAAATTACATGGACAAACTAATGCAAATTGTTTTAATTATATTTGTCTCCTTTTGCAGTTGAAAATGGAGACTTGAAGTGTGGAATATATTCTATTATATTGCATACAGGCAGCACGCATACAATAGCAATAATATCTTCCAAAACAGCATTGTTCATAGCAACAATATGAAATGTACGGAGACACTAGGTATGATGCTGATGAATTTCAAATGTATATTTTCCCTCGACCAAATGTAAACTGAAGACAGAGCTGAGAGGCTGGCCGGCATTAGGTGTAAAATGAACCTTGGCCCATATAATCTGAGAACAATCTGGGTGATCGAGTGACAACAACCTCTCCCCCACCCTCTCTGTCCAGCACAGGAAACACGACACAGAGAGGTTTGCATATAGGGACAGGGGACCGCACAAACAATGCCTGAATGCTTAATGAACCCAAAGCTGCCTGCTTGACACCTGCGGTTATTAAGACATTACAATGTTATACTGTAAAGTAAAAAATGTCATACATATTTTTCACAATATTATAAAATAATTATACAATTCATTAAATTTTCACTCTGATTAAATACTACTACAGTTTTCATAAACAAAAAGGCTATATATAATATATAAAGGCTAAGAACCAATATGTAGACACGCTCAGGGCAGGACAGGAAAGCTCTCGGGCTGCGAAGCGTGTACCAAGTGGCGGGTGAAATGATTAATCAGTTGTTCTGGAAAGTAGCTCCCATGGCAATGGCTTCAAATTAAAGACGCAATGACATGTCTCAAGAGTGAGTGATTCCAGTGACGCATGTTAACCTCCAATGTCATCAGCGTAATTGGGGGAAAGGATGCTGCAAAGCAAGTTTTTAACCAACATCCTCAACGATAGTCTTGTATGACTGTTACCTAAATATTACCTAAACAAGTGAACTACCGGATAGCATATAACAAACCTATATCTCTTTAAGGTGAATATTAGGAGTGTGCAGTCTGACATAATATGGAACAAAGAGAGAGAAGCTTTGTTTCTTACTTAAGTAATCCCTCGATGTTTCAAAGTCTGTTTACTCAAATTGTAATCCTACTGTCCTACTGAATTGTGAGACTACTCAAATTAAAATGCTGGGTTTTTAGATGCATTACAACAAAGGCTTACAGGCCATGTGTCTACTTTAACAGGAGAGAGAGCGAGAGAGAGAGAGAGAGAGAGGGAGAGAGAGAGAGGGAGAGAGAGAGGGAGGATCGAGGATGCTGACTGTTTTCTTTTTGGTGTGCTGCAGTGACTCAGTGCAAACTTCAGGTCTCCGAGCATCAAGTTGCCACGATATGATGTAGAAAAAGCAACTTAATAGTTGTGGTCGCTTCTCGTTTCAGCGTTTTTGTTGGAAATTGGGGTATGTAGGCCTACGCGTTGTCTACACGGCAGTGCTGTACGATAGGCTAGTTGTGACAAATTAAGAGCGGACCATGTTAGTGGTGAAGCTGGATTAATACACACTATATAAAATAAGGTGAGTGGATAGGCCTACTCTATCTAGGGTCAGAAACAAATGGATTGGAGAAGTCATTTTAGTGTTGTGAATGTTTTATTGAATGTAGCCTACGACTTCCCTTCTTCTCTCTTATTTGTATCCTGCAGTAGGTCCATGACATAGCCTAATGACTTACAATTAGCCTAAATAAAACGAGCAGATATCTATTAGGCCTACCTCATCATCATGATTTGCAAATTCCTAATTTTGACTTTGAATCAAATTCGAATTTGAAATATTAGAGTAATACATAAAGTAATACAATTACCTCTTCCAATTTGGAAGCCTGAGCCATTTATTTTCTGAAGTCAGTAGGAAGGAAATCAGTTTAGACCTTTATTATAGTGAATAATATATTGACAATTGAAACTGGTATTAGCATAACCGCATAAACATGGCTGCATAAGTCATAGCTTTCAATGCCTAGACATAACTGACAAAAGTCATAGGTCTACTTCTGAATCTAGGAGAAACAAAGTCATAACAATGACATATTCTGTCAGAATTATTGTGCTATATAGGCCTCCCATCATCAATTCCTCTCTGCAGCAGAAATATCTTCCTTCGTGTTGAAGCAAAAAGAAAAAGAAAATCATATTACCCTGACCAAATGAAACCTACAATCTAAAATGTGGCATGATTGTAGGCCTAGATATCGACTTATTTAGGATAAGTGTTTTTCAACATACGTTGAAGCAGGCTTTGTTCTAACTGTTTGACAGACACACAAACAGCATGTAACTTCAGGATTGAAACGTTTTGTTACTATTATGTATTTCAATGCATTGGACACACAGCAGTCAGAATTGTCAGAATTGAGGGTAAACAGTGTTTGTGGTTAACAAAATGCAAATTAACCGCAGTTGTGGTACACAAGGCATGCGTTTAACCAAATAAAGTGATTTGGGATTCTATTTCCTTTATGATCCGACTTGACCAGGATTCAATTGGGCCCTTGTGCCTAATCTCTGTTCAACTGTGGCACACAAACCAAAGAAGAATGCCCATCATCAGCAATGCCAACCATGACTTCAGCAGCTACTCAGTGAGCAGTGATGACAGCAGCCTGGACCGCTTCTTCACCGAGATCCCAGAGACAGAGACCATCAAGGGTGCGTACTTCCAGCGTGCTCAGCTGCTCCGTGTGCCGGAGGCCTGCTACGCGGTGGACCCTGCCATGCAGGCGCTGGTCAACGTGGGGGGGAACCGCTACGCCTTCCCCTGGAGCACCTTGGAGCAGTTCCCCCACAGCAGGCTGGGCCGGCTGCGCTTCTGCACCACCCCCGAGGAGATAGCGCGCCTCTGCGACGACTACGACGTCGCCCGCAAGGAGTTTTTCTTCGACCGCAACCCAACCGCCTTCCGGCTCATCCTCAACTTCCTGGCTGCTGGCAAGCTGCGACTGCTGCGGGAGCTGTGCGCTGTGGCGCTGCACGAGGAGCTGGACTACTGGGGCGTGGCCCCGGGACACATGGAGCGTTGCTGCCGGCGCCGCATGATCACCTGCGTGGAGGAGGTGGCTGAGCGGGAGCGCAAGGAGGAGGAGTGGAGGCAGCGGAGGAGGGCGTTGAAGAAAGCGCCCCTAGAGGCGGAGGAGGGCTACCAGAGGGTGATAGGAGCGCTGCGGGAGGTCATGGAGAGCCCTCACTCGGGCCTGGCGGGGAAGGTGTTCGGGTGTCTCTCCATCATCATGGTGGCCATCACCATAGTGAGTCTGTGCATCAGCACCATGCCGGATCTCAGAGAGGAAGAAACCAAGGTGTGTATTTAGAAAGAGCCATGGTAATACATGGGAGAACCAACTCCATTGCATTAATAGACAGAAAGCACACACAGCTTCAGAGAATTAAGGAAATAGTAGCCTGACTAGCTTTCTCCAACTTCTCCTGCTGAAGGCAACTGTTAAACTTTATTATGATGAATTGAGTGCAGGAGTGGACATAGGACAAGAGGAGTTTTCTCCAAAGTTTGCTAGTTAAGTAAGTAAACTAATAATTTCTCAACTATAAAGGTGATGATAAATAATGAAACGATTAAGACACCCTTACATAAAATATATACAACAAATAGGCAATTGCTTTACAGTAATATGCTCCTTGAGACCGTGTTCCAAAATCCTATTATAAGTGAGGTCTGTATGCTCAGTAGTTCTGATTGTTCACTTTTAGTTTAGAGTTAAGAGTTATTTGAAAGTCATATCTAGACATAACTCTCTTGCCATCTAACGATGGGCTTCTCACACCTATGTTCAGACAAAAGTGTAGTTGAGACACAACAAACTTACACAAACTGGACATCCGGCAACCTTCATTTGGTTTCCCATATCCAGTGTCATTCTTCTTCACCATCCACTCCACCTTCAGTAAACATATTAAAGAAACAACAAACATAAACAAACAACAAATAATCAGTCCAGTTTCGGTCTGAATGATATGGTCAAAAAACATAAACAAACAACAAATAATCAGTCCAGTTTAGGGCTGAATGATATGGTCAAAAAATCATATTGCGATTATTTTGACAGATATTGCACACATATTTAAAATGTTTTCTTAAATCTGGAGAAAAAAATGTGTAGGCCAGAGCATCTCTGCACCACTACAGTACTTAATTTGTAATGTGTTATAAATTTACATTTACACATTTTACCATTATCAAAAAATTGTAGCTCCTGCGATTTGGATATTGCACTTGGCCATATTGTGATTTCGATAATATTGAGATTAATTGTGATTAATTGTTGCCCCAATCCAGTTCCTCCACAGGGATTCTCACTACTTCCTCTATCTTGTTCCTATCCAACTCCTATGTTGGGATACGCATTGTATTGTTTTATACACCTTCTGTACGGAGGAGGTCATTTTATTGTTATTGTGTGTGACTTCTTGATTGCAAACTGTCTCCAGATATTTTAATAGATCTCTTGTTCCTGTTTAATATTTAAAGTACTTGTTGCACCTGCAACAAACACAATGTTCAAGAGAGAATAGTGGACATGACAGGATCGGATCACAAAAGTCACCTAGAAATGTCAAGTGTAACTGAGCCTAATGCTAGCCTTGTCCTTGCAGCCAACATAGTGTAGTTGCAGAACATTCTATGGATGTGGGGGAGTGAATTCTAATTAAACATTGTCACTGGAGACTATAGATTTACAGATTTACGATATCACTAGAGAGACTAGGCAGATAATAGACGAGAGATTCCTAGAGAGCAATGCTAGGCAGGTTATGAAAAATACTTTCTTGTAAGACACTTCTTGACAGCAAAGTATTTGGTTTAATGGAGCATGATCATGGGACGACACACCGGCAGAATTTACCAAGCATCTTCAAAGAAACAATGGGTGTACATGATTCTTATAGGGAAACTTTCACATCGTGGGCAGTAACATCAAAGGATTTAGGTCTGATATCAATAAAACAAAGGTGAGGGAGTGACCGTGGAGACTGTTATGGATTGGCCATGGCTGAAACCAGCCATGGCGGGAGTTAATTTGCAATAGACTATGGGGGAAGTGGGCCTGACACCTACAATCTACACAATAAAGAAGTCAGAGAATTGACATGGCCGCAGTATCAGACTTCTTGTGGCAATACAAATGCTAACTAACATAACGCCTTTCAATTGGAGAGTGGAAGGGAGCTATCTCTAGGTGCAAGGAGAATTTATATAAAGGCTTATTAAATTAGAGTAATAAAGTAAAGAAGACAGCAGGTATGCTTCGATTAAATCTTTCTGATTAATTGAATAGGAATTTACTACTGAGAGTTTGTCAAACTAAATATAATAATACTATCAACAAAAAATAACCATAATATTTAATCACACATTATAGTATTAAATAAATCAGAATTTTGAGGGTCATTGGTCCAATGCAATTAGTTATTTACAAAATGTATCGAAAATGGTTTGTGTGGAGTGTGTGTTGTTGGTGGCTGGTTTAAGCAGCCTCCCCTGGTCCGAGTCAGACTGATTAGACTCTGTGGCTGGGTGAGGCTGCACACCTGTGGGGCATTGGTCAATCAAGTTCCACAGGTTAAACCAGCCACCACCACACACACTCAAGAGCAGTGCTAGCATATCAGCACGTACCACCTGCTCTGCCTGTTTTTTGCAATAAATTTTGCAATAAACCGGTTTAATCATCATCTGCCTGTGTCTTGCTATTGGAGAAGCCCTGAAAAGCCACTGTAGATGGCATATGGCAGGGGAAAGTTTGGTATTAGAAAATTTGTTTGATATTGAAAAAAATACGTTTTACTTGTTCAGTCAGATACAACCAGATACAGATATAATATAGTTTGACAATGCTGTTTGTATTATACTTTTTCATGTAGTTTGAGAAGTGAATCGCTCCTCACAGTCTTGTTTTGTGTATTTTGTTTAACAGGGTGAATGCTCCCAAAAGTGTCAGAACATGTTTGTTGTAGAGTCCATCTGCGTAGCCTGGTTCACCTTGGAGTTTGTGCTGCGGTTTGTCAACGCCCAGAGCAAGCTGGCCTTTGTACGTGGCCCTCTCAACATCATCGACGCCATCGCCATCCTGCCATACTACGTGACCCTCGCCTTAGAGATCCGAGATGACCCGCATCGGGATGTCAACAGCAGCCGCGGTTACTTTGACAAACTGGGGCTGATTCTGCGTATGCTGAGGGCCCTGCGGATCCTGTACGTCATGCGGCTGGCCCGCCACTCCTTGGGCCTGCAGACTCTAGGCTTGACCATGCAGCGCAGCATGAGGGAGTTCGGCTTGCTCCTGCTGTTTGTCTGCGTGGCCGTGGCCCTCTTCTCCCCGCTGGTCCACCTGGCCGAGAGCGAACTGGCACCGTTTTCAGCCACGCCTCCCCGCCAGAGGTTCAGCAGCATACCCGCATCATATTGGTGGGCCATCATCTCCATGACGACGGTGGGCTATGGCGACATGGTGCCGCACAGCATCCCCGGACAGATTGTGGCGCTCACCAGCATCCTGAGCGGGATCCTCATAATGGCGTTCCCGGCCACCTCCATCTTTCACACCTTCTCCCGCTCCTACCAGGAGCTCAAGCAGGAGTACGAGCGCTTGTGGAAAGAGGAAAGGGGTGCGGAACTTGGTGCACAAACTGAAGACCATTTGTCTAACATTGATTTTTGTCCCGCCCATCTAAGCGCTCTGTCTGGAGAAGACGACAAGATAATGATAGAAACAATTCAGCAATCCACTCTTCCAGCTACTGCATTCTGACTGATCAGCACATATATCACTCATATTAAATATATATATATTATATATATCATCTATGCCTTTATATGGATATGTACCTATATATCTATATATATATATATCTCTAGCTATAACTCAAGCCACTAGAGGTTGCTAATGGCAGAACTATAGTGCAGGTTTAAATAAAAAATTGATTGTGAGCCCATAATATATAGGTGTATACTATGATGTTGAATCCCTTTTAAATTCATGGTTTGTTATTTCAATAGACAGTATTTACATTTATTTTTCTCGCTAATAGTGTATCCACATATTGTAATATACTGTTTAACCTAAGCATGACCACGATGCATTCACAATGCATGAGATGCACCTGGCCAACCCGGCATTAATTTTTATCTAGAGAAGTAGCCAAGAGGGTGAATTTGACACCATTGTGTCGAAGTGACCCATTGCCTTTTTATTTTTGCAAGCAGATGCGAGACAGAGAACTCTGTATATGTTAGTTTACATTGTTTATTGCTGTTTGTATTTTATGTTGTTGCTGTGGATTTGATCGTAATGTTCTTAACAAGGTTTTGCAACTTAAGACCATCATGTCATTTTTTCTTGATTCTCACAGTCCTTTTACTCTGATCATAACTGCAGTTCACCTCGCAAGCTCCAGGCTATACCTGTTGGAAGAATAACGTCATCCTAGTTCAATAGGATATCAAATATCATTGGCACCTCCTTAAGAAACCCTTTTGGAGTAAGGATCTGTATGCTAGATCTGTTTGTTTTTCTTTTATAAATATTGAAGTTTAATGAAATCTCATTCTTATATGACTCTTATGGTCATACTGACTTCTAATGTTTAATTAACACATGTTTGACTGTAGAGACTATTAAAATACATTATTTGCTTGTACTGCAAGCAAATATATGTGAAATATCAAATATAAGTATGTCATATGCTGTGATATGATCATTATTAATACTAGATAGATATATAGATAAACAGAGAGAGAGAGAGAGACAGAGATAGATTGATAGATAGATATGGAATTTATATTTGCATATACTACTGTGGAGTGTGTGTGGTTGATGGCTGGTTTAAGCAGCCTCACCTGGCCCGAGTCAGGCTGATTAGATTCTGGCGTGGTGGGCTGCACACCTGTGGTGCATTGAGTGATCAAGGCAAACAGGATAAACCAGCCACCAGCACACACACACCCAGGAAGAGCTCTGACATGTCAGCAGGTAACACCTGCTCTACCTGTGACGTTTTCCAATTTGCCAATAAACTGGCTGTACATCTACCTGTGTCCTGGTCATCAGAGGAGCCCAGCAACGACACTCATAGTTGTAATACATTACAATCAATTTATAATGCATTATAATGTGATTATAAGTTACTCTAAGTGGTCATTGGGTGCTTTAAGTAAAGCAATGAAATTCCTGAGGTATAGGCAGATATAATACATTAAAAGACGGTTATAAGTCACTATATGTGGTCATTGTTTGCTCTAAGTAAAGTGAAAAAAATATTAAGGGGTCCTAACAGAAATTGAGTACTCCAATTTGACACAACTTAATGATGAACCAGGGTTTTTCCTGGCTCAGAATGGGCCTTTGGGGGGTTGACTACGCACGACAGTAAGCATGATTGGTCTGTGTACAGTAAAGGCAATGGGACTGTGTTACCTTATTTGACAGAAATCTATGCATTTTCCATTTCTGACCATTTGATAAACACAAATGTCTATTATGCTTGAGTAAATGAAACCCCATTAACAAAACTGGTTAAAATGTTTTTTTTTATTACAACATTGGAAGGACCAATGCAGAGGTCACATCCTGCTTCAGAGCATTTCACCCTCCTCAGAATTATTGCACAATGAACATGGCTGTGGGTGTGTACGACAATATATGAGTGACAGGCATTGCCCTGAGGACACATGGCTGGGTTAATTATTTGTTGTCTTATATTGACTAAAGGATCTGACAAGGCCATGGTAGTCAATGTCATCAGCTTTTGGTGCGTCAATGGCCACCCTGCAACACATGTCAAGGTGGTCATCCTTGACATAAACCTTGGATATACAATGACTGTTTTTGACAATTTATGACATGACATATCTTTTATTGTGTGGTGCAAAGGTCGCCATGGGAGGGTTTCTGACATGCTTCTGACTGCTTAGGCCACCATCGGTGAATAAATGGATTGTCCCTGCACTGGCAAGTTCTGTGTCTTTTGAATTCTGTATAGTCTACGCCAGGGGTATTCAATTAAATTTCAAAGAGGTCCAGTTGGAGAAAATTTCCTCAAGCAAAGGTCTGGAACATCATAATGTCTAACTTGCTATATATAGTGTCATATAGCCTATTGAAGTAGCAGTAGTCATTATATAGTGTCATATAGCCTATTGAAGTAGCAGTAGTCGTATCAACATCTGTTGTATCAACATCAGTTCTCACATTGAACTGGAGGGAAGTACTCTAATAATAAATACTCTAAAAGCAAAAAAAAACAAAAAACAAGAGCTTTTGAAAAACGGAAAAATTAAATAAAGTGCTTAATTTTAGAATTAAATAAAAGTAGCTTGAGAAGCTTAACTTCTTATTGTCTCAGCTACTCACTCCTTGACAACGCCTCCGTCGGCAAATGTTTTTTTATGTTGACCCAAAATCCAAGCAACTCTAAGGGAACATTCATTAGCACGTTGTTGGGCAGTGAATGAATGCGTCATGACTCTTAGATCGATTATTAGGACTTCGGTGGGTATGTTCGATCCAACGATGTGTTTTGTGTCGTAGTGGCGCTTCACATTGCCGCTTTTAATAATGGCCACGGTCTGGGTACAAATGAGACACAAAGGTGTTTTGAACTGCCCGTGAGAAGAATGAACATATACCAGTGTGTCCATTCTTCATTGAAGGCTCTATTTTCACTGTCTACCTTTCTCTTCTTAGAGCACGCCATTTGAAATATCTCCGACTGCTTCTTCTCGTCTCGTCTCTGTGTGATATCCGTGTATCTACTCACTCACTGACTGACTGTGCCGATTTGATTGGCTGAGTAGCGTCATGTGAGATGATTTGGGCCGTAAAGGCTAGAAAAGATGCGCCGGTTAAAATAGAAACGCTCCTACAAAATGTATCAATAATTTATCGGTTATAGGTCCCGGTCCGGATAG
The DNA here is from genome assembly GCA_900323305.1 of Trachyrincus murrayi. Lineage (NCBI taxonomy): Eukaryota > Metazoa > Chordata > Actinopteri > Gadiformes > Macrouridae > Trachyrincus > Trachyrincus murrayi. The sequence continues at coordinate 441 of OOFB01035481.1, read as the reverse complement.
GACGGCGTCTGGGTCCGCCTATTGGTGACCCCTGGTCTACGCGCTCTGTCCTAATCCCAAAATCCCAAATCACATGGTGCGTTTTCACCAGCACATGTTTTCCAACGTCAACGTGAACCCAGCTATGAGGTTGATGGTGTGACATGGCTCTGTTTGTTGAGCATCATCTGAAACACTTAGCTGCATGTGTGCTTGGATATTCTTTATACCTGAGGGACCTCCTCCTTAATCTGCAGATTAAACAATTATTAGCAGAGGTGGGAAGTAACGTACAAGTACAAATACTTCGTTACTGTACTTAAGTAGATTTTTCAGGTATCTGTACTTTACTTAAGTATTTATATTTCTGACGACTTTTTACTTTTACTCCCTACATTTTAACACAAATATCTGTACTTTCTACTTCTTACATTTTGAAAACAGGCGCGTTACTTTCGTTTT
>OOFB01035452.1:9232-12185 GCA_900323305.1 Trachyrincus murrayi | reverse complement strand
CACCACCAACATCCGACCAGGGAATACCCCACAGTACAAACATTACCACACACACTCACACACACTATGTCTCACACACACACACACACACACCGTCTCCATCCCTCAGCCTTGCAGTTCCCAGCAGACAAAACAAAGTTCCACACACAGACACAATTATGGTAAAGGAATGCAGGTTTACATTTCCATCCCATGTGGGGAGTGATGAAGTTACAAGTTGCAGCCATGCGACCGTAGAGAGACGAGAGAAGGGTTTACACAGACTTAATCAAGGGCTGTCCAACTCATGACAGGATCTGTAGTCTCGTTTAGTTTCCACTTACATAGCCTCTGAAGGTCTTTCTTTTTTTTTACTCTGAATAATAGTTTGCTCTGATGTCACTTGTTTGGCTGAAGAGATCACACACGGGTCTCACAGTGTGTCAAACACAATCAGGGTGGCTACGTTATGATACCGCCTCGGTTTATACGACCCACCGCGTCTGAGCAGCAGCGTGTTTAATGTGACGGCCCAGCAGCGAATCACAGCGGCCGGGATGCGTTTGACGGACATGTCGTCCCCCCCCCCCCTTCCCTGTCTCCACGATGACCCTCAGCTGTGATTCGCTGCTGGGATTCCCACATGACGTCCACACGGTCAACCTCAGGGGTGTAACCGTGGCGACCACAAACCCCAATCCATGTCCAATCCAGAACCTAGCCCCGCCCTCGCTCAGGGTCTCTGGATATTTCTGTCTTCCCCTCTCTCTCTCTCTCTCTCTCTCTCTCTCTCTCTCTCTCTCTCCTTCACATTCCCTCTCTCTCTCTCTCTCTCTCTCCTTCACATTCCTTCTCTCTCTCTCTTTCACGTTCTCTCTCTCCATGGAAATCTAATGATCACAGACCCTCTTCACTCTCTCTCCTTCTCCTCTCGCTCTCTCTCTCTCTCTCTCTCTCTCTCTCCCCTCTGCTTACCCAAATGCACAGTGCATAAAGTATGTGTCGAAGAACCGGCACACACATTTCTTGCAGGAATCCTACACTCTGACCCAACTGTAACAACAAATGGTTTCTTACCAATCTCTCCAGATGATGATGAGGATGATGATGGTGATGGTGGTGGTGGTGGTGGTGGCGGTGGAGATGCATGCTGTGCAGCAGCATCGATGCGTGCCAGTATTAGCGGTGTTGGTGCCGGGCCCAGGGCTTGCGGACGTGACCCAGGCCATCATGACGAAGGCTGGGGGCAGAGCGAGCCAGCTCAGGGTGGGGCTGTGGGAACCATTAGATTCTGTGGTGATGTCTGAATGCCTGGCTCGGGCCGCAGTGGAGGGAAGCAGAGAACTGTGACCTGCAAGGTTTTACATGGGAGATAGATTAGGTCTTCACGGATTGGCAGTCAACGTTCCTTAAGCCAAGGAATGTGTTTTAAGAATGAAAAATGCATCGCTTCGTGGAAATGCAGTCAAAAAGAGCAGGAAATGCATTAACACACATTGTTGTGGGTCAAGGAAAGGAGTGTAATAGGCTGGCTTTGTTTTGGGAACTGATCCTACTTGCTTGAATGAGAGTAGCCCGAAGCATTCTTTACGGATGTTTGAGTTCAGTTTTCGTTCCGTCTTGAGGAGTCTTCCTCTTATTCTCTGGAGGCCATGTGACTGATCCATGTGAATCAGAATGATGAATGGGCTACTGTGTGTTTAGATGTGTGTTAGTATATAGACATACGTACGCATCTTCTGACTCACGGTGTGGTCTTCTTTTGACACATTCTCTTCGGTTCTTATCTGAATGAACGTCATAAAATGGTTCCCAGTATGAAATGACTTAACTGACTGGTTAAGATGTGTCACAATTAAGTCATTTCCCCTCAAGCCACTTTTGGTATTTCCCCTCATGTCGACTCTTCACATGAGCAGTGAGTTTCGTGAAGCTGTCTTCCCTCACTCTTTTTAGGACAGGACGTAACATTGATGTAACATGGAAGTTCCTCTTAAGTTCCTCTTGGCCGTTTTTCTGTGACTGAAAAAGGGAAGTGAAGTTATGGCCTTCAAGAAAGAATATCTATATATTACTATATATAATATATATATAGTAAGAATATAATATATAATATTCAATATGAGAGACAGACTTTCATCAACTGAGGTCTTTTTTCTTATTAACCCACAGGATGACGTGCTTTACAAACTCCTTTAATTGAAACTATGGTTCCTCTGTAGAAGCTTACAGAAGGGATATTTAGTTGACGTATTGTGTACAACCAATAGGAATCCAAGCCATACAGTCTGCTGAAGTATGGACTAGCGAGTGGTTTGTACTGTCATTTACAGATCGTGTAGTGCTCTGCAAGAGCGGGGTTATGAAGTTATATAATAATCTTTGTCACAGCAGTTTCTCGCCAGAAAAAAAGGTTCACTGTTTTCCTTTTAGATCTTCTCAAGTGACTTCTCAGCCGAGTATTTTTGTCTGCTGTCGTCTCCGTGCCAGGTGTTTTCGGCTCATACATGTGCAGTATCAGCAGTTTCTTATATTGAGATGCTTGCTCCATTTCAATGAGGAATATGGAAATATCATTTTGAAAGAGGAAGGCGAGGAATGGGAGAATAACAGCAGAGGAAAAGCTAAATTTGGTCTATTTTATGTTATTATTTCTGGCTTGGCTTGCCAGAGTAAAGTTCAACATTTGGCCATCAGATGGAGGCTAACTTGTGCCTTGCTGTACCTTAGCTGTTAAAACCCAGGCCAGCTTTCCACCTCCCTCTGTCCTAAAGGAAGGAAAATACCGAGTATCAGTGAGTCAAGTCGTAGATCAGTAGTCCTAGCATGCAACAGAATCACCCACCGCGTTCACAACAGCCCTAAGTACTACACACAGTTATTTAATCTCTATTGCTTTTTAGCTTTCATTTCCGTCTTCAGCAAACCAAACCGGGTGAACGGGAAGAAGAGCCAGCATCTAAGAAGTTACCAC
>OOFB01035452.1:1732-4232 GCA_900323305.1 Trachyrincus murrayi | reverse complement strand
GACAGTGAACTGTGTGCTAGGATCGATAAACTGAATCAACTAAGACAAGAAAAAAACCCGGCAGTTATACAGTAGTTTCTAACCCATCTCTCTCCTCTCTCTCTCTCTCTTTCTGCCTTCTCCCCCCCCTCTCTCTCCCCCTCCCCCTCTCTCTCTTTCTCTCAATTCACTCAAATTCAAAAAAGCTGTTTTGGCAATTGTACACATACACATTTAACAGTGTCTCCCCCTCTCCCCCCTCTCCCCCAGGTGACCTGGTGTCCCGGGCTATGCACCACATGCAGCGTCTGAGTGCCGTGCGTCCAGGGTTGAGCCCGGCGCGGCACGCCCGCCCCCAGCAGTCTGTGTCCTGGTCACCTGACGCCCTCCACACGCTCTACTACTTCCTGCGCTGCCCACAGATGGAGTCCATGGAGAACCCCAACCTGGACCCTCCACGCATGGCCCTGAGCAAAGAGAGGTGTGACCTGAACCACAAAGTCCCAACACCCAACACCCTAATGACTAGACCAATAGCATTATTAGGAGGTGGGAGTTAAACGTATATAGCCAATAGTGTTAGTATTAGTTAGCAAAGAGTTAAACACGTGGAGCCAATTGCGTTCAGCAAAGAGAGGTGTGAGTTGAATCACATTAACAGTACTCATTTTAACATTAGCTTGCATGTTAAAGGCCATACTGATTATGTCTGGCATCAATTGAATCACAATTATTGCTGGTATTTAAGCCATATAGCAGACATCAAGCATTGGTGATTGAAGCTTGTCGTGATTAGAGAGTGTAAAGGTTCCCAGCTCAATGACAGGTAGAGGGGTGTCATCCAGGTGTCGCCAAGCAGTGTATTGCAGCGTGTAGGTGTGAATTAGCCTAAAGACGGATGATTACATGGGTTTAGAAGGGGCTAATAGCCTTTAATTCCTTTAGCGGTGTCTGCTAAGGTGTGTCTGCTAAGCATTTGTAAACACGGCTCCTGCTCCTCCCATTAGTGGTGATGGCTTTTTGTTTGTTTTTGGTAAATAATGCTAGTAACACATACATGTGCCTGCACACGGATCCAGCAAACACCGACATCGGTGTGCCAGTGTGCCATGTGCCAGGCCAGTTGCCGAACACGGCGAATCGGTGTTGTCCAACCTCGGCCAACATTCTGCAGTTGGGCGTTGGTGTGTTTGTTGGGGCGGTGTGCAAGCATGTTAAGAATTGATTTGTGTGGACGTAACCTTTATTTGATGAGCACAATGTGCGGTATTGTTCACATATTTTTAAGAATGGGTGTTTGAGCCAAAATCGTCCATCCACACCCGAACCCTTTTTTCGACATTTCTGGTGGGCCGAGGTCTCTATTCGAGGACATTAAATGTGAAAGGTCAGCTGGAACCTCGTGGGACTTGCTGGTGTTTTGCTGTTGCCGACTGCCATGTATTTTGCCGACTGCCATGTATTTTGCCGACTGCCATGTATTTTGGCGACTGCCATGTATTTCTTTTGAGTCATGGCGGCCGTCACTGCTTCTCTTCCAGGAATTGCTGCTGCTGCAAAAAAGACCGATGCGTAACACATGTGAAATGTGTTCACTGGACTCATGCGTCTTGTGCCATAATGTTTACACTGAGCACTGAGCAGGTGTCAGAAATGTTACACACACACACTACTTTATGACTCTGTGTGTGTGTGTGTGTGTGTGTGTGTGTGTGTGTGTGTGTGTGGTCATTCCTCCACTTCTTTATTCCTCTTCTGCAGAACATACGTCTCCACGATGAATGGACACAGTGTGAGTCAGACCGGAAACAGAATTAAAAAACCCCAGATTTCATCGTCAAAGGTTTATGAGACTGGAGTTTCGAAAGTTTCGAAAACGTATTTTTTTTAACGATACGTTAATGACACTTTCTCCATAGAATAAGTAACTCCTTATTGTACATGGAAGACCACCCAAAGGCTCTGCCTGTGTGTCTGAGGGCTGGACGAGATGCGTCCAGTGATAAGAGCGTATGGAAGTGACTTTTCACCGCAGATACACGTCCTGATACGGTTTGACCTCCCCGGTCTTGTTTCGCTGCTACGCCGGTGAACCTTGACCCCTGGCTGCCCCATGGCAGGGTCTGGCTGAGCAATCTGATTGAAGACTGCTCAGTGCTCCTTTTAACACATCTGGCACACAGACAATACATACACAACGTGGTTTAGGACGTGTGCAGAAATGCATTTTTTTATTTTGCAGCTTTTACGTTAAAGTCCCACTTTTTTTCATTTAGAAGATCATTTCCCATCTGGGATTAATGACCCAACATGAGCATATAGGATTCGTGACATGCCATTTGCATGTAGGAAAGTGTGCAGGATTTAGTGTCATGGCTACCTGTCTGATCTTGCCGCCTGGGGGTGAGGCTGTTCAGGTTCTGCAGGATCGAACTCTCTCTCTCTCACACACACACACACACACACACACACATACACACACAAACATCTGTGTGGCTCCGCTTCTTCATCTATCTTTCTC
>OOFB01035451.1:10748-24839 GCA_900323305.1 Trachyrincus murrayi | reverse complement strand
TATAAGCGTGTGTGTGTGTGTGTAATGTGTGTGTGCATGTGTGTGTCTGGTCTATAAGTGTGTGTGTCTCTACTCGTGAGCAGTACCAGTCGTCAAATGAGAGAAGGAGGGTCACAGTTAACAAGTCGAGAGAGAGAGAGAGCGAGAGAGAGTAAGCAAGAGAGGAGAGAAAACAAGAGAGAGAGAGAGAGAGAGAGAGGGGGGAGAGGGAGATGAAACAAGATATAGAGAGAGAGAGAGCGGAGAGAGAGAGAGAGAGAGGGGAAGCAAGAGAGGAGAGAGAACAACATTTCCTGCTACACTAGCATATATGAACACATGAGAATGCCAATAAAGCTCATTTGAATTGAATTGGGGGAGAGAGAGAGATAGAGAGAGATGAAACAAGTTACATATATATAGTGAGAGAGAGGACGCAAGAGCGGAGAGAGAGAGAGAGAGAGAGAGGGGAAGCAAGAGAGGAGAGAGAACAACATTTCCTGCTACACTAGCATATATGAACACATGAGAATGCCAATAAAGCTCATTTGAATTGAATTGAGAGGGAGAGAGAGATGAAACAAGATATATAGAGAGAGAGCGATGAAACAACATAGAGAGAGAGAGATAGAGAGAGAGAGAGAGAGAGAGAGAGAGAGAGGGACAGAGAGAGAGAGAGAGAGAGAGGGAGAGAGAGAGAGGGAGATTAAGGCAGAGAAACAAAAAGGTAACAATAAAAACACAAGACAATTATACAAAAAACTAAAGAATACTCAAAAGGTCAAAATAAACTAGAAAACAGAAAATTCTAGAGAGAAAGAGGAGAGAGAACAAAAGCGAGAGAGAGAGAGGGACAGAGAGAGAGAGAGAGGGACAGAGAGAGAGAGAGAGAGAGAAGAGAGAGAGGAAGTAAGACGGGTGTCTCTCCGGGCGGTACCAGGACATGACTGAGAGTGTGCGGGTCTTCCGCTAACGTGTCCCAGGGGTCTCTGGGTTTTGAGCACGGCTGCCAACCCTCAGACGGGAGAGAACACCCAGACACCGGGAGAGAGAGAGAGCCTTGGATACAAGTAAAAACACAACACACACACACACACACACACACACAGCAGCAAGAGTGGTGTGCCGGTTGGATCCACGAAGAGACACTGTGTTGTGTGTGCCTGTGCACTCGCGTGTGTGTCTGTGCACGTGTGTGTGTGTGTGTGTCTTCTGTATGTACTGTGTGTGTGTGTGTGTGTGTGTGTGTGTGCGTGCGTGCGTGCGTGTACGCAGACTGAGCGTGGTGGTAAAGCTGTGGGTCAGATTAGGCTCAGGAAGCAGGAGTTAGTTTTATTTGTTGTTGGGGGGCCATGGTGAGGAGGTTAGTTTATGCCTCGGGAACAGGCCTTCGGAAGCTCGCTGTGTGAGATGGTTCTGGTGAGGTTTGGCTGGGTTTGAGCCAACACTAGAATCACACACACACACACACACACACACACACACACAAGTGTAGAGGCCCCCCCCCACCTGATCCATGTAGTCATCCCGGTTGGACATCACCAGGAAACCCCCATCGTCCAGAATGACACAGTCCACGTACTGGAAGCAAGAACATCAAACCATGATGGATGATACCACTTTGACTAGCAGCGGGGGGACAACTGAATTCAGTCATTCGTTAATAACAGCGGTTACACTCATGTTTCGTACAGGAGCTTCCTTACCTCGTCATTACGTTGACAGCCACAGATCTCATCATTGCACTGAAAACAGAGCATGGGAGATCAAATTGTTTATCATCTCGTTAGCTATTATTTATTCATTAACGTGTGCCAAATAAAGTGTTTATTAGTTACTTGAACCCAAAGAGAATCACTTCATTTTCAGCAGATTTTGTTTAGGCTTAACAATTCAACCAATTATTTGTTGAATTATTATTTTATTACCGCCAGCTGTATGTCTGATAGATGCACGATGGATAGACTCCCCAGTCACCTGATCTATCCGTCATAAAAGTTGGACACTCCCACTTGTGATGTCACTAGTGGATAGATTTTGAAACTCCTTGTAATTAACTAATCAGCCTCACACCTGGTGGTAAAATAGTGGCCCTTTAAGACACACGTGTGTGTGTGTGTGTTCAGAAACAAAACGAGACCAGAGGAGGCGCTACAAACGTAAGCAGCGTAACCTACTCACGTTAGCTCTCTGTGTTGTGTTAATGAAGCTGGTCATCCAGACGCCGATGTCCAACTTGACTCCAACCACTGGGATCAAACACAACCCAAAAAAAGTCAGAAAGAGAGAGAGAAAGAGAAAAAGAGAGAGAGAGAGAGAGAGAGAACAAGAAAGACGCCAGACATTCTAGATCATGTTGGACCTCTGGGTTAACTTTGCTCCCTGAACTTAGAAAATGGAAACTTGGCCATGGATCACAGAAGGCCTCTGTGATGTGATGTGTGGTTTATATTTGTGTGTGTAAGTGTGTGTCTGTCAAAGCCAGAGAGACAAAATGAGAGATGTGGAGCTGTGATGTGTAAACTAGAGCAATTACATGTATGCGCGCGTGTGTGTGTACGTACGTTGATGTGAGACATATACGCTTTGATTCTAAGACATATCAAACGCAAAGATGGGTATGAGTGTGTGTGTGTGTGTGTGTGTGTGTATGACTCTAAGAGAGTGCGTGTGTGTGTCAAAGAGTGTGCGTCTACGAGAGAGTGTGTTTGAGTGTGTGTGTGTGTGTGTGTGTTTGAGAGAGAGAGAGAGAGAGAGAGAGAGAGGGGGGGGATGTGTGTGTGTGTGTGTGTGTAGTATATGGTTGTGTGTGTGTGAGATAGAGTGCGTGAGTTTCAGAGAGAGGTATGTGTGTGTGTGTGAGAGTCTGGGAGAGTGTGCGTGTGTGTGTGTCACCTGCTGGTTTCAGTGTGATGTCATCAATGGTGAGGTCGACAGATCGGCTCACCAGGATGGACTCTTCGGTCGCTGTGTGAACAGCCAGGAAACAAGCTTAGATTCACACACACACACACACACAACCATGTCCACACACACACACACACACACACACACACACAGGTACCATTCTCATTTGAAGCGGCAGGGTTCTGGTAGGGTGTTGGTGTGAAGATGTACAGATCGTTGTCCAGGTTCCTCTTGTAAAAGCTGGATTCATACGTCTCCGCGTTCTCTGTCCAATATTGACCAGCGCTGTAAAACACACGCACACACAATAAACTTTATTTTACAGCTTTTTTTTCTACGTACATCATTTTGTATTGTTTGGAAACAATAGACAAAAACCCAGCAACCTTGTTCTGTCTTTCTTTCTTTCGTACATTTTGAGAGATGACTGGCGTGATTACAAACACCTCTCACCTTACGTCAAGCTTGACGTGAGTCATCTACCACTTCCCCAGCCCCGCCCCCATAATCTGGCCCCGTGACAGATACCTTTTGGGGTAGACGCGCGTGATCCCGCCATCGGTGGCCACAAATCTGGCCAAGACGCCATGTCTGAAAGGCAAAGACAAAAATGAAGCCATAAAGAACAGAGTTGGGGGAATGTTGACATTTGCTGTCATGCCTACATGACATTTACAAGTTATTCCAAAATACTTAAGCCATCTGCGTTCGATTGTTCTCGCCGAGACATTCATTACGGAGTGAGAAACGAGCGCCACAGGCCGCGTTCTCCCAAGGTTTGTTCCCGAGGAACGCGCTGGAAAAACGTGGAACATTTTTTCCGATAGATTTGGTAGATTGAAGTAAAACGGTTCTCACTGCAGCTCTTTCTGCTTCCAAATCTTGGTCAGACTATGAGTGATGCCGGCGTCCAACAGCAGTCTGTTGACCAGCTCCACGTTGCCTGGGAAAGAGAAAGAAATGACAAATCGTGTGTCAAATATCGACGTTTTCGAAATACAAAAAATGAACTACGTTTGAATGCCAATGACTTCTGAATGGTGACAGAAAATCAGCTGCTTTCGGTAAAGCCAATGCACGCACCTTGTGCTCTTTGACAGAAAAAGTATTTATCACCCACTGTCAGTTGCTCCTTCTCTTAAATACCCATGTGCTAAGCTACAGCGAGCTAAACACGTTCCCGCGCTAACGTCACGCGTAGCGCTGCCGAATTACACCGGCCGCGTCCGTTAGCGCTACGTACCGAACCTGTGCGGGGCAGCGATAAAACCAACACACGGTGAACTCTTATCGCCGCTTCATTTTCTTCTGTCGCCTCGAGTGCGGGTGAGTTCAGGGTGACGGGCGTGTGTGTCGGGGCGCGGCGGGGCCTGGCACGCGCGGGCCCCCCCCGGCAGAGCCCGTCAAAGTCACATGTGTCGCTGTTCCTTCGCGCCGCGCACGCCACTTTGAACTCCTCGACGGCCCCTGCTTCGCTCCATTAACGTCCGGGCTTGGCACCCGCCACCCCCTCCTCGCCCCTCTCCCCCCCCCCCCCCCCCCCCCCCCCCCCCCCCCCCCCCCCCCCCCCCCCCCCCCCCCCCCCTCCCCCCCCCCCCCCCCCCACCCCACCCCTTCCTTACTCCAGTGGTTTTCATTAGAAATCCGTTATTGAAGGCAGCCGAGGAATTCCTAATGTACTCCAACATCTTCTGCTTCTCTTGCTTCTCTGCCACTGCAGTGGCTTCAACCAGGAGAGCATGTAGCCCTCTCTCTCTCTCTCTCTCTCTCGCTCTCTCTCGCTCGCTCTCTCTCCTTTCTCGCGGCCAAGGGTGAAAAGGGCCGTTAAGATTATTCACAGAAAGAAACTTTGAGGACTAATACATCAAACAGGACTAAAGGAGGGGAGGGGGGAGGGGGGGTCCTTTTTTCTCCTCTTTTTTTTATCGGAGATGTTTAAAGCGAGTTCTCAGAGGTGCGACATCAAAACCCAAACATTCGCGGCCATAAAACGCTCCCGCCTCTAAATATCGCCGCGGCCACTTGAGTGGCCGTTTGAGTTCACCGTCAACAACTGTGAGTGAGAAGCGCACGCCGAAACAAGTGTGTGTAATGGCCGAGTTAACGGTAAAGCATCGGTCAGATGTACGGAGAGAGAGAGAGAGAGAGAGAGAGAGACACAGAGAGAGAGAGAGAGAGAGAGAGAGAGAGAGAGAGAGAGAGAGAGAGAGAGAGAGAGAGAGAGAGAGAGAGAGAGACACAGAGAGAGAGAGAAAGAGAGAGAGAGAGAGAGAGAGAGAGAGACACAGAGTGAGAGAGAGAGAGAGAGAGAGAAAGGGGGGGGGCTTCTGGCTCTCTGATTGGTGCTTTATTGCTCCGCTCACACTCTCTGGTCTTGACGTGTCCTGCTCTTTCTCAGAAACACACGGTAATTGGGTGAGGTCGGGTGGCTATAGGTAGGTGTGTGTGTGTGTGTGTGTGTGTGTGTGTGTGCGTGTGTGTGTGTGTGTCACATCTAAGTCGACGTGCCTCACACATGTGCACTCAGGCGTGTGATGGTCAGACTTTTAGCATTAGCATCAAATGGGAAACACTAACCCAGGGGGTTACACGGTACAAAGACTTTTTTCTCTCTTCCTCTCGCGCTCTCTCTCTCTCCCTGGTCATGAACACCACACTGCAGCCCTCACGGCAGACCCGTGCTCCACTAGAGACGGAGACCCTCGGAGGGAGAGAGGTGGAGGTGAGCCATTAAATTGCTCAACACACGCGGCATGCAGCGCCACGCCACATGGCTCGGAGTGGTTCATGTCCCGTACGAAGCCCGCCCCTTCTCCTTTGAGATGTAAATGTGTGTGGAGTCTGCACTCCACCGCAGTCCGACATGCCACTGAGTCACAAAATACAGAAACCCCCCCCCAAAAAAAACCCACTTTGTTTCAGTTCAGCTGTGTTTTCATTGGGTACTCATGTATTTGTTTGACTACTGACTGGACACTGCTTTAGATCCGAATGCATGAGAACCATGAGACTCAATCAAAACAAAATTGAATCAAACCAAAGCTTCAATCGGCAGAAATCGCTGACTGCGGCTTTAACGAAAAAACGAAACGAAAAGAATCTATCGATTGATTAAAAGAGGTGACAATCCCAACTCTCACGATAATCAGAACAATACAAGGACTATTTGCTTTGAAACGTCTTGAGTTGCAGTCGTCTCTGGGAGCGTAGTACTCACACATGGGGTTGTTTGGAGTCTTCCTGTCGATGTAATCCAGGAACTCCTTCAGGAAGGCGGTGTTGTTCTTCAGTGGCTTCAGGTCCTTGCAGTAGTCCCTTGTGGGTGGAGCGGAGAACAGAAGCACGTTTTCATTCAACAGAATCACTCCAAATCAAGTGTAAAGCCCAAAGCGCACGGAGCGTGAGTTGCCGTTCATATAGCGCGACCTCAAAAACAGAAACAGTCGTATTGTTTTAACGGAGCAAAAGCTGTAATTTGGACGCGAAAATTATAAAATGTAATTTTGCGTCTGTGCCGACACGGCCACATGCTTTGGCCTTAAGAACAGACAAGACATTCAAGATATGGGCCTATAAACATAATAATAATAATAATATTTCTTAAACATGTGTAAAAATGCTATTTACCTCGGGGCGATGAACGTATGGCCGTGCTCATCAAACGCCAGCAGACTTTCAGTGACTGGTGGAAAAAAACAACAAGGAAAGAGAGTTAAGAGGACTCTTCACCGCATCAGAGTGTAATCGTTAGACATAATCACTGTATGCAGATGATACAAATCTCTGTGGAATTAGCCGCACATGTTTCCTGTTTGACAGCAAAACCAAAACAACACAATGAATACAGAGCCAGAGGTCTTAATAGGATTGAGTTTCTAGTAAAGCCAATAAACAAATCCACATACCCTTTGCTGCGTTCTAAACAGTCACATCTGCTCACCTCAACACCGTGCCGACACTACTTCATATTCTCATCTTGATGCCTCATATAAACTGGAAGACTTAATCCCTCAGAAGGTCAGACGTGTTTTGCTCTCCCGCTTGGTTTAACTTTCAACTGTTTAGCAAAGTGACCAGGAACACACGTATACAGATGGGGGGGACGGAAGACAAACCTTTCTGTTTTCTACTGCTAAAATGAACTACGCAAAGTCAAATCCTTGGTTGGACATCCGTTTCCAAACTATGATACCATGGATATAACACTTTTAATGTTGCATGTCTGCGCACATAAAAAATGCTTCATAACTCACTTGAAAGCAGAGACAGAAACACAGGCCTACCTACACTACCCTGTGTCATTATGACTTCACGTCATTAACTCCAATCATCATAGCAAATTATAATATACATATAAATATGATATTGAATGGAGGTGGAATAGATGGGATTATAGGTGAGGCCTTCAGAGTAGATGTGTTACTACGCTGCAGTATTTTTACATACTACTGTGTGTTGCTGAGACAACATTAAAAGACAACCAAACCCCTCGACCCCGCCTTTAAAAAACACTTCCAGGATATTGTGTTGATCCTGGGGCTGCAGGGCTGCCCTGTAAACACCCCTTCAGTTCAGTTTCACTAAGCGGAGCACAGGTGTGTCGCATCAACAGTTAATCAGCAGGTGCCCGGGTAACCATATCAGCCAATCACAGGTGATGCATGCAGTAGCATGTGTTTAACCTAGAGAGGGAGTCATCTCATGCAAACCGATCTACCGGTGGTGTTGGGGGGGTTCGGTTCTGCTCCTTCATACAGGGAAGCCATTATGCGAGCCATACCCCCTAATAATAATGAACATGACAGAACGTATGGAACGGAGCTCATTAGACACGCTGGGTAAAACCACACACGTCTCAAGAACAGGAGGAAAGCATAACTAAAGGAGAGAAAACATGGATACTTGCCATCTTTCCCTGTAGTGGAAAAATCCCGGCAAGGAGAATTTGAGGGAACGACAGAATCGTCCCCGGGGAGGTGAAGACGGAAGGGAAGAAAGGAGGGGGAAAAAAGGAGGTAAAACCACAGGGGTCAAAGGTGACACAATATTTTATTCACAGAGCGAGTCCTGAATAGAAATATTGCATTGCAGGCAAAAGGTTGAATACCTTTGTGTATATAAATGGAGACAGTGATGATGAACACAAAGGAAAAGGCTTTTAAATGTGGTCAGAAATTAGCATGTATTTTGACATTTTGACAGTCCAACGGGCCGCGCTGTGCTTTAATGTCCAACGCTTGCACTTTAACGCTATAATTAGCATTCATTTAGCGATACCTCTATGCTATCCATGGACAGCCCGATATAGGACCTCTTTTGGGAACCTCCGTTTTGTAACAAGTACAACAGTCTAACACACAGCGGTGAGATGTCTCACGGCTCAACAATAATCGCCTCCATGTGAATGCCCTTTTGATTTCTTCCGCTGTCCACTTGCTAATCCAGCTAACGCATATACATAACGCTAGCAATGATGGATAGCAGGGAGGTAAGTGCACATTCCCCCCGCACCCCACCAAACCCAGCCCCCACTCGCCTAGGCTATGCACAGCAGACGATGCCCCTGCCTTCCGCCATTGCAGATTATTATGGGATATGGATGTTGAAATGACAACGAGACAAAGTCAAAAGCATGCGGCTGGGATGCTAGCTGGATATCATCTCGATGCATGCAGGTGATACGGTGGATTAGTTTTCTTTAGGAATGTATACATGTCACGTGATGCAAGTGACCTGGCATTTCAAATACAACACAATACTACACATGCATTAGTAGTTTAATAGATTGATGTGGTGTTATTCTTGAGCTTAAGGAGGTGTTTGCAATCCCACCCTGAAGTGTTCAAAAACACTCAGACTGTGTACTTGGTTACTAAATCGTTTTTGGTTCGCTTTGGACCCCAGAGGATAGCCTCGTGCGACCGTCCCGATTTCACGAGTTCACATTCTGTTTCTCTCTTCAGATCGGTCTGGCCTTGATCCCGTTGAAAGCCTTTTCCAAAAATGTAAAAACGGTAGGACCAATCAGCGCTCGGGGGAGGGAGTTTCGGTTCATAATGACCAAGGAGCGCCGCAGTCTGCCGCATTAAAAAAACCAATGGCGGAGCCCGAGGAAAGTGTAGCAATCAGAAGCGTTTTTATCCTCAATAGACTGAATAACGATGTTAAAAGATGAACAGAAATCTGCACGGAAGGCTTTTCTCAGAGGACAAGATGTTTTTGCTCTACTTCCAACCGGATTCAGCAAGAGTGAAGAGAGCGCGAGCGTCACTCTGATAGGCTGCGGCCATATGTGGAAATCAATTGCTGCCCAGCCAAGGCCAGACTGATATTCATTGTGAAATGCAAACGTGAATATCAGGATGTTCTCACGAGGCTACACAGATGAGGTGATGGAGGTAAATAAAACCACGGATAACAGGGACACAGGGAGAGGGTGGATGTGGGGAGGAGGGGGAGGGTGGGGTCTGTCGGTGAGGAAGAATCCAGCACCGCTGACTCGTGTTTTTGGAGTGCCGACTCACAGCTTTCCCTTTTAATGGGTTCACCTTAAAGACACGCAAACATCCTCGTCACTCCCACTTCACGCACACACATCTCCACCTCATCCAGCTGTGTTGGTGTAGCAGCGTTGCATGCGAAGCTGTGTTGTGCGTCTGTGTGTTACACTGAGACATGAGCGTGAATCACCATTATCAAACAAAGATTATTAATCAGATCCCACAACAAAAGGAAAAAGGATAATTTACAAGACAACAAAATCAAACGCATGTGTGTGTGTGTGTGTGTGTGTGTGTTTGTGCGACTCACTGTTAGTGGCTTCGCAAAATAACACAAATGAGTCACAAAAGACAGAAGAAAACGCATTGTTCTACACATCGTTGAGACAAAACTTGGCGAGAGTTAGAGAACGGCTACAAGGCAAGGAGAAGGCGTGCAGAACAGCTGGAGAATACTTGCCTAATTTGGCTGCGGGGAGGGAGGGTCCAACACACCACAAAGGGTCGAGGAGAGGGGGTCAAAGGTCAACGGTAGACCAGGAGAAGAGGTTGGATGAGAGAAGACAGAAAGGGGTGAGGAGGATGAGGGAAAGGGAGAGGGAGGAGACAAGAACAAGGCAGGAAAGAGGCCCAGACGGGTTAACACAATATTATAGTGTCGTTGAATGAGAATACTGCAGCCGTGCAGAACGCGTGAAGCACGGTCGCAGTAGGATGGGGACTCCTGATCGGGGGAGGCAGACGGGGAGTGCTTGACACCCACCCCCCCAGCAGCGAGGTAGCCAGCCCGGGGTGGAGTGGTGATGAGTGCTGGGTGTGTGTAATGGAGAAGGGGGCCCGGGGCCCCACCGTGGAGCCCCCCGGCCCAGGGCCCCTAATCGCTGGATAGGACCACAAGCGAGGGAGCCGGTTGCCTTGGCGATGTGAGAAGTGCGAACAGGAAGGCAGGATCGGTTGGGATGTGTGTGTGTGTGTGTGTGTGAGTGTGATTGTACGTGTGTCTGTGTGCGTATGTCTCTGTGTGTGTGTGTGTGTGTGTGTGTGTGTGTGTTTTTCCATGTGAGCATGTGTGAGTGTGTGTGTGTGTGTGTGTGTCTATACGTGTGTGTGTGTGTGTGTGTGTGTGTGTGTGTGTGTGTGTGTGTGTGTGTGTGTGTGTGTGTGTGTGTGTGTGTGTGTGTGTGTGTGTGTTATGGGGAGGATGTGACACTTACACTTGGCCTGTGTGATGGTGTCACCGATGTCCGCACGGATGTAATGCAGACTGTACCCGGGTAGGACCAGGGCAAGGCTGGACACGGACACACACACACACACACACAATATTTGTCAATATTTGAACTTAATCAATTAGCACTTTTCTATTCAACATTTTTACACTACATTGCCATTTTGCATATTTCAGATTCACCGTAATATGCTTAATATGCTATAAATGCTTTCTGTGGGTAAAATGTATACAAAAGTATGTATCCATGTGTGGAAATAAACCTAAAATCACACAACATTCTCACTGCGCCACATAAGATATACGCAAAATGATTATTCATCATGCTACCCCTGTAGGACACATTTCTACCCTTTCACTTTGAGGGAAACCACACACGCCTTATCCACACTACATAACCAAACACTTAGAGTGGAACAATACATCATAATAAAACATATCGGGGATCCTTTCAGCACGGCCTGCTAAACGGCCGCCTTTATCACGAGAACATGGACACGGCGTGATAGCATCGGGTTCAGTTGGCGCTGGCCAAGATCCCAGAGCATTGTGCCTGTTGTTCGTCCCGACATCGTCGGACCCCCGAGTTCAACTCCAAAATGAGAACTAAAAGGTTTGGCGTTTATTTGTATTTTTTTACTCAAACAGGACGAAGAGTTTATTTTTTTCCCAGAACGGGGCCAGTTTAGAACAAAGTATACTAAGATAAGCTAGCAACAGCCCCCTTACGCCGTTCCATGCTGAGATGCTAATCATCCGTTGATAAGCGTCAGCTGAAAGAGAGAACAGAGTGTTTCTACCTGTAGTCGGTCCCCTTGACCGGCGCATACGTGTACGTCCTCAGTCCTCTGTCGATGTATCGCTGAAGAAGAGGAGGGAATAGAAAACACAAAGAAGTTGAAACGTGAAAGTGAAAAAAGTGCATGTTTTTCCATGTTTCCGTGGACCGGTGTGCACGGCTGAGAACCTTCGGCCGTTCCTAGGACGTAGACGTACCTCATCCTGGGATTTCACCAGAGTGCGTACCATGTGGTCGCCCTTCAGACCGTCAATCATTTTCTGCCGGATCTATTATTGACAAAAAAAAAGAAAAAAGAAATCAATACGATGCGATTGGCAGTTGCTCCAATGGTGTCGGTGGGGAGTATTCGGCGAGCCCTGACCTCCACTTTGACCTCGTCCTCCAGCTCTGCGTCCAGGAAGTCCAGCGTCACCGGCTCCTGGAACTTGGGGTTCTGTCCACCGAGGAGCAGAGGTCTCCGTTAGATGTGTGGACAGACACATGCTTGCAGTCTTCACTCCCGACAGACAAACGTTTAAAAGCCCACGTCTGTATGAGTCACAAGTGAACGCGCTTGAGGACTTTTCATCGTTCTTTTTTTATAGACATTTTTTTATTCATCTTTGGTTAAAAAAATTGTTTTCATTGAAAGCAAAGAATCAGACTTGAGTGTTTTCGACTGTTGAGCCCCGAGCGAATAATGGAGTGATGGTTGTTTATTGTCCTCGGTGGGACAGATCGCTGCACAAGTAAAACTATCACCATCTCTGGAGGGCCTGAACACAAAACATAGTGAAATAGAGGTTCACACACAGGAACACGAGTTCCTAGCAAACCTTACATGACAGGAGACGAACTAGCATGAAGAACTGGCGTGGACGTGACCCAAGTGAGGCCAACGCGAGGCCTCATCCGATGTGTCGGGCTAGCGGTTCGATTGACAGACTCCCTCCGAAGCTGCACCTCTCCTCCCGGGCCTGCCGTGCAAAAAAAACGCTTCTCCGACCTTTACGTCATCTTTGATCCGCCAATAGAGAAACACAATATCTCGCCGCCGTGATGTTGCTTCAGGGACATCTGGCCCAGAGATTATTGGCAGGCGGAGGAAGAGTGTGTTCCAAAAAAATAAAAAAGAGTCGTACGCGACGCTACAGTGGTGTGGAGCGGTTTGAAGCCACCGCTCGATGACAGTAATACGGGTGGCATGATGGAGTGGATGCGGAGCAAAGCCGAGAGGCAAGAGACTGGGACCTGCATACCAACAGCCAAGTTTCGTGTTTTTGAATTATATTTTTTACGATGCTACAAAATAAGAGCGTGAGGCTTCGTCGCGTGAGGCATTCGTCGCGTGAGGCATTCGACGCGTTCGTCACCGGCGGTACCGCGACGAGAAGGATGGAGGAAGAAGAGCCCGGGGCCTGCGTACCAACTGCTAAGTTTCGCGTGAGGCACCGTCGCATTCGTCGTTCAAGATTGTTTTGGAAGGAGCAGCTCTGGTTTTTTTCTGGGTTTTTTCTAACTGCGAAAATGAGATTACCAAATGAGGTGAGGGTCCCCCAGGGGCCTCCAGGTGGGCCCCTACTGGGTCTGGCTCTGCTGGCTGTGGAAGTGCTTTGGCGTACCTTAGGCTGGAGGTTAGGGTGGAGCAGAACGTAGCCGTTCGGGTCGATCGCAAAGTAGTAGCCGTTGGGTCCAAACTTTTAAAAGAAAAGGTGGTGGGAGAGACAGGGTGGGGAGTGAGAGGGTGGGGAGGGGGAGAGACAGAGATAACGATAGATAGATAGATCAAGAGAGAGAGAGAGAGAGAGAGAGAGAGAGAGAGAGAGAGAGAGAATTACCTCATTAACATTAATTAATAATGTTAACATTAACATTAATCACTTCTTTTTGTTAAACATTGTCAGCTCATTGTCCATATTATTCACATTCAACAAACGACGCCAAACAATGTTTGAATAAACACCATGAGTGACTGAACATCTAAGCTCCTTCATCCTGTATCCGGCGGCCAAGCTGGCAGCTTGCCTGTACACTTCCATCCCAGTGTGGCTCCAGCTCTCCTAATGTAAAACCTGTGCGGCGGCACACAGCCGGCTCTGTGTGTTTGACCACTTTGTTTTGTCACCAATCCCGAGAGGATCCAATGGCATGCCCTCCGTGTTTAGCTTTGTGCTCATTACCTGTTTTGACTTTGCCTAAGGAACCAGATATGCTCCTCAATGCAATGTCACGGTGTCTGTGAGAGTCGCCGTGTGTGTGTGTGGTGTGTGTGTGTGTGTGTGTGTGTGTGTGTGTGTGTGTGTGTGGTGTGTGTGTGTTCTTTTTGTGTTCTCTCACAGTGAACCGAGGCGTCAGCCTCTTGATATCTTCCAAGGAGACATCAATGGCCATCACCCCGAGGATGAGTTGGTTTTGCGGTTTCTGAAAGATGAAACGAAAACATAACAAAATCACACACACACAAACCCCCCCCCCGACAACCAGAGAGTGAAGGGCGGCGACCAGCCATGATACCGATGTGTCACTGGCAAGCAGACACTGTACCACTGTTGCTCTCGGCCCGTGACTCAGGTCCATCTGTGCACGTTTGAAACACTCAAAGGAAGGGTTTGGACGGGGTTCAATGTAAAACTGGACCATGTCAAGAAAGAAAACCCCCCCCCCCCCCCCCCAAAACCACAAACCCCCAAACCCCC
>OOFB01035449.1:0-12920 GCA_900323305.1 Trachyrincus murrayi | reverse complement strand
CTGTTTTTGTGCAAAGCTAACGGAACCTCACGTCATATTAATATAATATAAATATCATATAATAATATAAGGGAATAGGAACTTTATTTCAACTTCTATTACTGCCATTCTGAATGTATTCAGCGTGAACAACAACAAAAACTCATGTCGATGTCGCTGACGGTACTATGACTTCTTCTCCCAGTCGTGACTTCTTCTCCCAGTCATGGACGTGACTTCTTCTCCCAGTCATGACTTCTTCTCCCAGTCATGGACGTGACTTCTTCTCCCAGTCATGGACGTGACTTCTTCTCCCAGTCATGGACATGACGCCTTCAGCCCTTCTGCTATTTTGTTTCGATTTGACTTTTCCGTCGCATTCGTCTGTTTCCGTCTGTCATAATGATATGCACACCAGGGGGTCGTCCGTCTGTCATAATGATATGCACACCAAGGGGTCGTCTTTTCTATTGTCCGATCCATTTAGTTTGAAATCAGTCTTCATGCGCGCAATGATGCAAGATAAAAATAATCGATAATTCACCTAAAATGCATTAAAACGAAAGTAACGAGCCTGTTTTCAAAATGTAAGAAGTAGAAAGTACAGATATTTGTGTTAAAATGTAGGGAGTAAAAGTAAAAAGTCGTCAGAAAAATAAATACTTAAGTAAAGTACAGATACCTGAAAAATTTACTTAAGTACAGTAACGAAGTATTTGTACTTTGTTACTTCCCACCTCTGGTCGCAATTTACCAAACAATTATCCCCAAAAAAGACTGAATAACGATGTTAGAAGCTTAACTGAAGGATTTTTTTTGCTTTACTTCCAACCGGATTCGGCGAGAGCGAAGAGAGCACGAGCGTTCACTCACTCGTATTTGGAAAACAGATACTGCCCAGCCAAGGCCAGAACATTTCTTTTTGCGAAACGCAAACATGAATATCTGGATGGTCTCACGAGGCTACGTGTGCTTTGGACTTAAGTCATTTTTAAAAAATCCATTTTCCTATTATTCTTTCCATTTCCAGGGCATGGCTGTAGCTGCCCGCTCCCAAGGGAAACACAAACAGAGGATATGGATCAACATCTCCATGTCGGGCATCAGGATCATCGATGAGAGATCAGGGGTGAGTTGGCTGACTGTGCCCCACGATGGGATGTAAGCAGGGTTTGAATTATGGGGGAGCCGGGGGGGGGGGGGGGGGGGGGGCTGAGCTCCCCCTAAAGAAACCTGAACCCCCCTGAAAGAAAGTTTTGGGGCGGGGTCTCCCAAAAAACCTCAACATTTAAATTGGATTCCCTTCACTTCTCTTCATTCCAATGCATTTCGCTACTCTTACAATGATATGCGTTAACATGTAATATAGAATAAATACAGAACTAACACATTAGAGTAGCATAAATAATTATACTTGTGAGAGAGAACACCCCCCCCCCCCCCCTCTCAGACTTAAATGGCGTAGTCATCATACTGCAAATGTGCAAAATTTGTTCAGTGATTTAGATCCTAAGATCGGTTTCAAAATGTGTTTTTTAAAGTTGTGCTTTTATGTTACAATTTAAAAAAGAGAAAAAAAAACCCCGGATCTGACCTGTTTTGTCGTCAGGCTATTGAGCATGAGCACTTGGTGAACAAGATCTCCTTCATCGCTCGAGACGTGACCGATAACCGAGCGTTCGGGTATGTGTGTGGAGCCGAGGGACAGCATCAGTTCTTTGCGGTCAAGACTTCTCAACAGGTATGTAGTTGTAATTGTCGTGGATGAGGTGTCATATCCACACACACACACACACACACACACACACACACACACACACACACACACACACACACACACACACACACACACACACACACACACACACACACACACAAACTAACTATGTAAAACGCTTTGGGTGTCTTGAAATGCGCTATATAAATGCAGTGAGTTACAATAACGACATGAAAATGTCCGATGTTTTCCCGGCCCGTTTCATCGTCACACAGGCCGAGCCGCTGGTGGTGGATCTGAAAGATCTTTTCCAAGTTATCTTCAACATGAGGAAGAAAGAAGCCGACGCATCACAGAAGGTAACAATCATTATTGTTACGATGAGAACAATATAGAACAATACGATACGAATATTGTTACGATAGAACAATATTCCCAGCTGCTGCAGCAATGGACATTTTTGTCGGAGGATAAATAAGTATAAATATATACAAGTTCTGTATATTTAGTTACTTTTATTAAGTTACTTTTATTTTTCACAGGGTGAAAATGGCAGCGTCATTGTTGGGGTAAGAGTCTGAATAATGGGGATGATTTTCCTCATTGCTGACGTTTGTAAATATTTATAACACACATATAATTGTATAATAGCGATGATTTAATGGCGGTGATTTCATTTTTCACATGTTCTATGTTTTGTTTTATTTATTTCAGAATGGAACCGTTCCCTTGCCTAATGTGGACGGAGAAGCCAAAACCTCCAAGGTAAGAAGCGTCTGTTAATGTTGCAGCGGTTCAAAATTGTCATTTGCTAATTCGTGTCACTTGGTTGAATGAGCATCACTTACTTTTACACTTTTGTTTTGTTGTGTCTTTCTATCATACCAGCCAGTGAATCAGCTGGACCTTTTCGGGGACATTACCACTCCTCCGGACAATCAGTCTTCACCCGTGAGTGTGCGGCTATACATAAGTAATGTAGTCGATGCCTTCCTGTATCCTGCCCCGTGCATTATTACCAGCATTGCTGACTATGCTACAGTTAGCTATGCAAGCTACCATGGAACAGTGTGGTACGGTACATACTTGTCTTACCAGACAAATACTTAAAATATGGTCTTCGTTGGGACTTCATCGTTCGTCACATCCTGGAAATGTTAGTATTGGGTTCCATTCAGAGAACAATGAGTTCTGGCTAATATATGTTGTTCATTCAGTGTGTCCTTCTAAAACCTATGGCGCTCCACTGCATAACTTTTAATATGATAAGCACCACTCAAATCATTTCACATGTGCACGATCTCAAACTCATATCTATAAAGAGAGGCTATGTTCACAGCACAGAAGTCAAAACTTCTGATCTATTTTTATTTGGCCAATATTATTGATATGATACGAACAGCCTGTCAATCAAGTGTTCTTTATAAGAAATGAGTTTTCGGTCCATATTTGTTGATTATGTTGATTGTAATCCTGTAAATCATTTGCTTACATTGTCGTATCTCTTCACCACATACAATTTCATTTTTGTTAACAATGACCTTTTTATCTGGCCACAGAATTATTTATGAATCTGTCTTTCTCTCTCTCTCTCTCTCTCTCTCTCTCTCTCTCTCTCCCATTCTCCTCATGCTAACCAGGAGTCTAATGATATTCTCTTGCTGGACTTGTCCGCGGAAGTTGACAGCAATCAGAATTGTATAAAGGGAAACCCGTTTGTCACTTCCTGTGCCCCTAGCACTTGGCCATCTACACAGACAGAGAATCCCTTTTCCTCCACGTTTGGCTTCTTTCCAGCACCAAACAGTGACCCTTTCAGAGATGACCCCTTCTCCAAATCGCCCCCCGCCCAGCCGGCCCCCCATAACGCACAGATCTCCCTGACTAGCAGAGATCACAGCCCCGGCAGCCCTGTCCCCGTCAATGGCGAGGCCATCTTCAATGGTGGCCTGAACGGAGAGCCGGACTACACTCTAAGTGGGCAGATGAATGGGTTAACCAGAAAGGACGTGATCCTGGCCCTCAGTAAAGGCCAGTGGCCACTAGAAGGCACAATGGCCCAGGAGCAGAGTACAGTGGTGGTGGAGGAGAAACTATTCCAAAACCCTTTTCGCGACGCCTCAGTGACGAGCGTCTCCCCTGCTAATGGTATAACGCAAGCTACGGGCAAAGACTCTGTGGTCCTTAGCCCACCCCCGCAGAATGCTAAAGCTGGACGAGGTCGAAGGAGTGGAAGTACAAAGGTGACATTTCAGAGCTAGATGTGGTGTTTTCTTGCATGTCCATAGGGTAGCCATTTGGTTCTTTTTGTATGTATCCATAGTGCCACAATTCGGGTAACATCCTAACCTCTCCCTTTCTGAGCACTAGGACTGGATATGGTTGGTTTTGGTGCCTGGTGGTGTGTGACATGGCTTGCACTGGTTTTAGGTGGAATAATACGCTTTGGATTACTTCTGTTGGCGTGTTGTGCACTCTTTCTCCCTCTTTGCCTCTCGACATGCAGATCTAACATGAGTTAGATGAGTTGTCATTGCATGCATTTGTTGCATGTGGTTTGCATGACCCGCTATAACTCTTCAACCAGCTTGACTTGTCTGACTGCTCTGCTCAACGTTTAACTCTGACTTTTTGTCACCTCTGCTCATTAATACACATTCCGCAATTTGAATACAGTGGTGGTAAGTTGTATTTAGAGGTGGTAAGTCTCTTTTTATTCAATATTCAATTATACTCAATATTCTGATGTAATAGTCTCTTGTAACTAACGTCACACATTTTAAGACTCCAATCATATGACCTGTATGATTGGATTAAACTTAAGCGTATTTGTTTCGGTTTGCATTTTTCTGTAGCAAACGTATACGTCAATTTTTAAACTTTATTTCCCCCCCCCCCCCGCGATAGTCTACACCCAATGATCTGTTTGGAGCCCAGATGGCGACGGCTCCTGGTCAGAACGGCGACTTCCCTGGCTCGGTTGACCTCTTCGGCAGTACAGCTACACCTGCCAACCCTGCCTCCTCCTCCCTGAGCGCTCTGGGTAATACGCCGGCCATCGAGAGACTAAACTCTGTGTTTTCTGTTCCTCCATTTGTCCATGCGCTCATCAATGACATCATGATGTAAATGAAGTCTAATGATCAAATATTCAAAGTTACCCCAAACGAGATGAGTTTTTTCTGCAGCTCTGTCAACATTCACAGCATTTGTTGTGTATGTATGCTATGAGTACGATACAAGTACTCCTATCTTTTTTCCAACACCAGGCAATCTCCAGCTGGGCCCGCCGGTGACCACTTGTGCTCCCGGCACGACCATGTGGGGAGCTCCCCCTGCCTCCGGCACCATGCACCCCTATTTCTCCATCCCGGGAGGTGTCCCTCCGATGACCCTCCCCGGCCCCCCGCACGGCTTCCCACAGCCGTCCGCGTTCGGCGCTCCGCCCGTACCCCCGCCCGGGGCCTGGGGCCAACAGGTACCCGCTCCGTTCGGCGTCCCCGGCATCCCCCAACCCGCCACCGCCTGGATGCAGCCCCCCCACGCCGGCCCCGTCGGAGCTCCCGTCTGGGGCCAGCCACCCGTGATGAGCAACCCCTTTCAGCCCGCTTCCGGCCACATGGCTCCGCCCAGGCCTCCCCCCAGGCCGCCTGTGAACGAAGCCCCGCCCAAGGTGGAGAACAACGCCTTCACCGCCTTGGATCCCCTGGGAGAGAAGCAGAACAAAACGGGGAAGGACATGTTCAAGGGCTTCACCATCGCCAAACTGCCTGCCATCCCAGCCAGGAAAGGGGAGCAGGACGCAACCAACGCCAACGCACCGGCCGCCGGCAGCAACGGAGGCGGAGCTTTCGACCAGTACTTTATCCACAACGTGGGCGTTCCTGTAGAACCGGCCGATCGCGACGACTTTGACAGCGGTCAAATCTCGGCAGTCAACGGTAAAGTACGAGACGGGCGTTGGGGATTGTAGTTTTTCTTGTTTTTTGTATTGCATTTGTAACTGAAGACAATCCGTGCTCTGTGCTTGTCTTTTGATGTCCCTAAACCAGCCATGGCGCCTGTCACAGTACCAGTTGCCCAGCCCGGTCTTCTGGATGCGTTCTCCTCTTGTCCGGTAACAAGTCCAGCGCCTGCCCCAGGACAAGGGCTGAACCCAAACATGTTTGATGACGCGTTTGGGGCTCCAAATGCTGTCAGTCTCTTCGGAGCACCACCAGTGCCTATGGTACTTAGTTAGTTACAAAGATACATATCGCAGCACGCTTTATACATTCTGCCGTCACTCTTCTGTTCATGCACTGTTCTTTCTTCGCCTTGATAGCAAAACACTCCAGTTGGCCAGACATCTAATTCTTCGGGTGCCTTTGGAGACCCCTTTGGAAATCCCTTTGCTTGACTGTAACCACAGCAACACGTGAGTGCAGTTGATACTTCTTGTTGTTCAAAATGTATGTATAAACCGTACAAATGTTTATATATATATATATATATATATATATATATATGTTTATATATATAATGTGTTTTCGTGTGTGTGTTTCAGCGGTGAGTAGCAGAAAATCGTCATCATGAATTGACCACCTCGATCCACAGCTGCTACGAATGTACAAGGGAAACCAAATGATCAACTCCTGCCTCGCCTCAACCCTCAAATGTCAAATTATGAAGAAAAAAAAATACGCTTCAGCATCTCCACCTTTTTAAAAGAATTTTGTCCTGTTGTAATAAATCAATTGTTTTCTTGAGTGTCTTTTGAATGCCACTGAATGTGATGTAAAAGGGAGTGTTTTTTGTAAAAGGGAATCTTTTTTGTCGTGATCTGCTGAAGGAATAAAGACACACTCAAATGGTGGGGGTTTATAGCACGTCTGAACATGTTCAATGCTGCAATGTTTATGTAAAACCAAATAGTTTATATAAAACAGAGAAATAATCTGTGTTGTTGTTGTTGTGTTTCGGGGGAAACATTGCGTCATTGTCATTCACGTTGTGAAGTCGTTGAGCAGCCTACTCTGTTGTTCTTCTCACGGGTCCATTATCTGTCGTTTATTTCCCATCGCAAAGACGTTAGCAGCCAGGTAGGCCTACTGGATTAGTGGGAGGGGTGAGAACTGTGGGACATCTGTTTATAAGTGGAAAATGAGCCGCTGGAAAAATGTGCAATAAACTGTGGCAATACAATTATGAAGTGGTCCGCAACAATACTCAAATGATGGATTAAGTGGCCGTATGTGTTCCCTTCACACCATTATTAGGCCTGCAGCTGCAACTGCAGCCCAGGACGGTCGTGTCCACACGACGGGTCAGTGGTCTTCGCTCACCCACCACTGGCTTTACATGGTTGTTATCTGAGTAGCTGTAGCCTTCCAGTAAGCTCGGACAAGTCTGGGCATTTTCCCCTGACCTCTTTAAACAAGAGGTTTGCACCCACATAAATAACTTGAATGGGTGCGCGGCGAGGAATTCGGAGCTCCTGGGGAGGGCCCACCTTCTCCAACGACTACAATAATTATCATTTTAATTATCATATCATTTGTGAAATGTGTTTATGCTTCATGTAATAAGTTGCAGCCACATTGTTCACTTTTTGCATAAGACCTAACAGGCAGGTGTGCCTGAAAGTGGTCGTTTTTATCATTAGTCCTGCCAGGGTAGTTATGATAAATAAATGCATATTGAATTAAGTTATACAATTATTGTTATTACTATTAATTATTGACAGATAGTAGGTCTATAAGGTACGTCTACACCGGTTTTATTGTCTACTCACTGCATCGAATATTGCTGTGGGTATGAAAAAATAATAGGCTATTATGAAAATATGAACGTAATTGTGATGCCTTTCAAACACAACAATGTCTCCCCATAATGACAAATAATTTCACGATTAATTACTAAACAATGACCAAAAAACATTTTAATAAAAACACACACTACCAACACAATAACTAACATTCCAATCGGCCGAGGGCCACATTCCGGATGTGACGTCACAACCGATAACGTTACCGTTAATATTAAACCGTTAATATAACCTATAAAAAAAGTACACCGTTAAATATCCAGTAAATAAAGGCGTGTTTTTTTGTATGTTGCGAACTTGCAACCGGTTGCAATTTTCTAAATTTGCGCCAGAAGAAACTACATCTCCCAGAATCCCTTTCGGTCTTTCGGTCTTCCGGCCTTGTGTCACACAAATATGGCGGTCTAACGTGTGTACGGAGTCTGTACTTCTGCCCCCCCCCCCCACACATTGACTAATAAGTCAAGATAATTCCCCCAAATAGACTGCTCAATTTAAAAAAAGGGATGTCTTAAGAAGTGCAGCCAGTAAGTGTTCATCAATTCAACGTGTTCGATGCATGAAACATAGTTCTGCGTGTGTGTTAGTGTTTACAATGATGATGGTATGGTTTGTTTTCGGTGGTGGTGGTGTTGCTCAATACGTGTCAGACGAAGCATTTAAATTGTGCTTTTAGTCTCGATAGTCGTTTTTAACATGGCTTATTCTACTTAACACGGAGGCTTTATCTTGACCCCGCTGTCCTAAAACGTATGGAGGGGGGGACAGCTGCTTTGGGATGGATAACAACAAATGTGTCCCCCCGCATGTGGTCAACATCTTGCACTGTTAATGTTTTAATAGTCACATGCTTCAAACTAGCCTTCGTTCAGTTCTTCAACTTGTGAGTGTGTTTTTCCTGACAAGCAGGACGCAGATAGCCTTTACACACTGTTTACAGAATGTCTTTTGGGGTCCATAGCACTAATCTCTCTTGGCTGCAGGTTTTAAAGGGGAACTCACAAGTAAAACTTAATGGAGACACAGACAGTGTTCCAATACAGGAGACTGTCAGGAGACGTACAACGAACATATGCTGCTTTTCTCTCTTCAGGAGAGAATGATTCGCAGGTCAAGGATAAGTGTTCGGCCCAACGTGGGAAGACCAGGGAGAGCTGGGGTGACGGCGACCCCCCAGGATGCCCCTGCACCCGATCAGACCCCTGCACCCGATCAGACCCCTGCACCCGATCAGACGCCAGCAGAGTCCACTGCCCAAGTAGAAGATGATAACAACACGACTACTGCCGAAGTAGAGAACATTAACAGTTCTACTGCTGCTGGTCCGACGACCGCAGTTCAAGGGTCAGTTACATTTCTTCTAGATTTTTTTTAAACTTAAAGTTGAGATTTGAGAGTTGTAAAGCGAGAGAGAGCATTAAAGAGCAAAATTTTGAACCTAAACAACCAAAAGACCGTTCCCTCCCTCTCTGCTCCCTCCCTCCCTACGTTTCTCGGCCATTGAGAAGCACCTGTGATTGACAGGCAAGATGGATTCCCCCAACCAATCAGGGAAAAGATGCACTGATTGGTCAGAAATGTGCCGGGAGCGGTATACTGAAATACTCAAGTTTCTTCTTTATTTTCTCCCTTTGCAGGGACGCTACTGACAACAGCGGCGAGGCAACCGCCACTGCCACTGCCACCGCCACCGCCACCCCCACCCCCACTGCCACCGCCACTTCGTCTTCTGCTTCCGTTCAAAGAAGGAAGCGTTTCTCCGTCAAGCCCAAAGTCTCCGCTGCCCCAAACCGTGCGTCCGCACGTCCGAACCCAAACGTCCACGCCCCGACGTCCAAGCCCACCACCAAAGAAGGGCACGGAGGACCTCCGGGGTCAGACCTCGATGAACCACCAACAGCAGGAGCCCACCATGTGGCTCCAGTCGCTCAGGCCCACCGAGAAGGTGCCGGAACAGGGGACAGATATTTCGACGACACCAACCCCTCCGAACCTTGCGCCGCAGTCCCCGCTCAGGAAACCCCAGCGGAGCCGCGGCCGCCAGAGCGAGGCAAAAATCTCGAGTGCCCTCCGGCGAGTCGGGCAAAAGAAGTCCCCCCGAAACCGCCGGATAAGGTGCCCGTGCCTCCCTCCCTCCCGGAGAAGGAGGCAATGGAGATCTCCGAGAGGGCCAAGACCTTGGTGTCAAAGGTCGCCAAGGTGGGACAGCTGTTGCCACAGAAGCAGCGATTAAGCCACCTGCTGCACGACCAGACGGACTTGCAGAGGCTCGCCAAAGCGGGCAGGCTGAGGGCTTTGCTCCGACAGGAGAAGGAGAAGGAGAAGGTGAGTGAGCATACAATTTAAAATTAGATCATGAACTGTGATTTTATTTAATCTTTTTTACATTTCATAATTTTTTTCCCTCCCCTTTTTGTCTTTTTTCATTCATCGACCGTGTCTTTTTCTTCTTCATGAACCCTTAGCAGAGAAACAGGAAGTCTAAATGCCGCGCAAAGGAGTACACCCTGGATCCTTCCAAGATGACCATGAGGGACCTGGTCCACTACCTCCCCATGTCCAACCCCATGACGTAAGTCCCAACCCTCCTGGAGCCTCTCTGAACCAGCTCTGCTTCACTGTTGATGTTGTTGATATGGTTTGGTTTGTGTTGATGTTGATTTATGGGTCGTAATGGAGGCCTGTTGTTGTGTTTATTTCCTCCTTAACAGATCCTATTTGGAGGAGTCCACGCCGGAGAATGAGACTGTGGTCCCACCGTCGCCAGCAAGAGAAGAGTAAGGCTGTAGCCTGTTTTAGTATGATCTAGTATTCGTTGTAGTAGTTAGTGCTGCTGAGACCATAGCAAAGGTTCATACAGATGTTTAAAGGAAAAGCAAACACCCTGTTTGAAATTGGGCGGGGCTATATTTCTGTTCAGGCTATCTCGTGAACAACACACTCCCACTGGCTCCACAAAGAACTTCCAACAGGTTATGCATGTCCAAAGCATATCCAAACCGTAATCTTTACAAAGAAGCCCATTAATTAACTACTGTTTCAATGCTAATTCATGTTCCAATGGCTTACTATTTCATTGAGTTTAGCCCCAATTGTTGCAACTTTTTGTTCGCTCAATGTTTTTAACAGTACATGAAGGCATTGTTGATTACTGCAATATTGGTAAATAATTATACTTTTTTTGGGTTGTGACTGAATGGCTAATGACACATATGGGTCCTGAGGCTAGACCAGGTGAGAACCACTGGTCTAATGACACATGTGGGTCCTGAGGCTGGACCAGTTGAGAACCACTGGTCTAATGACACATGTGGGTCCTGAGGCTGGACCAGTTGAGAACCACTGGTCTAATGACACATGTGGGTCCTGAGGCTGGACCAGTTGAGAACCACTGTTCATGAGGATATTGTATTTGCTACCGATCCCTGTATCATCCACAGGCCTCCAGATATAGCCAAGAATCCCGAGACGGCAAGCCAGAAGGCTGATGGTGGTGATGATGATGATGATGTTGACGAGGAGGGAGGTGCCATGATGGTCCCCAGGGTGAAGGTGGCGGAGGACGGATCTCTGATCATCGATGAGGAGAGGTTGGGGACGTTCCCTTTCAAATATATACAATTTCTTTTTCCTTTTTTGATTCCATGTCCATATCCTATAGTAAAGTATCGTCCTGGTGTAATAACAATAACAGGTTGAAATGCACACCATAGGGTTTTCTCATCATTAATGAGAATAGACACTTTATGGGTTGATACTGTTTAATAATCAGATAACCGGACACAACTAAAATACATTCGTAAACCGTGCCTTAAATTACTCAAAAATCACAATTCATAAGCATATAGAAACATCTCCATGTTATAATACATTTTTTATTATATTCATAAGGAAATATAGTGCTTTCAATCCGTTGATACCGTCTACCCCTGTGCAAGTTGACAGGTATATCTGAAAAGCGGATCTAATAGACGAGTTTGTATCATTTCTTTTTTAATCTTGGAGATGATATGCAAAGCTGCTCTGGTCCCGCTCGTTTGTAGAGCCTGGTGGTTGAGAAGCAGAACTCTGGCCCTTTCCTTCAGCTTGTTTTCCATTTCTCTCAGCTTGACGGTTGAGGTCAAGAGGGCCAAGGGGCCAAACCCGGCCAACGACCGGGACGCCATCTTTGAACGCGGCTCGACCACCACCTACTCCAGCTTCCGGAAAAAAGCACACACCAAAGTCTGGTCTAGCGAAGGTCTGATCGACGTGAGTGACGAACTAGGATGACATAACACACACACTTAACTGAGTTAGTGTGTGTGTGTGTGTGTGTGTGTGTGTGTGTGTGTGTGTGTGTGTGTGTGTGTGTGTGTGTGTGTGTGTGTGTGTGTGTGTGTGTGTGTGTGTGTGTGTGTGTGTGTGTGTTACAGAAACGGACATGTTCTTTCTGGCTGTCAGCATGGTCGGAACGGACTTCTCCATGATTTGCCAGTTGTTCCCTCACAGAGCTCGATCCGAGATCAAGGTTCGAACCAGTTTTTAGTTTTTCAAAACCGCAATATATTTATGTGATGTTAGCAGGGTTTAAAGAAAAGCTAAAATCAGCGATTGATTTATTGATTAAAACTTTATGTCAATGTCAAGCACAAACAAATGCCCACACGGGCTTTATAAGATAGTTACTTTCAAGATGAAATGAACAGAAAGGTGATACGTACAAATAATAACAGTGTTGTCGACACAAACATCAGTCAGATCAGGTTCAGTACCCGCACGAAGTGACCTGTCCTTAACATGTTGTTTTGGTTATTATTCCAGAACAAATTCAAAAAAGAGGAGCGTGAGAACTGCTGGAGGGTTGACAAGGCCTTCAGTAAGTGTCTTCTTTGCTGCGTTTTCGTTTCATCTTCATTTTTAGCACTTTTATCTTAGTCGTTCAAATGTTAACCGTATTTCATGTGTCTGTTAAAGTGTCATGTGGGTTTGTGTCAAGAAAAACAATGAATGTGTCCATCGCCTCAATCCGAGGTGATATGAGGACTAATGGCATTGATTTGGGTGGCCACGATGGAAGCTCTTCCCCTGACGTTTTGTGTTTCATGACTTTTTAGAGGAAAGGCGGAGATTGGATCTCAAGTTTTTTTCGAAGCTTCTAGAAAAGATTCTGGAGTTTCAGAAGAGGAAAAAGAAGAAGCTTAAAGCACCCAGCGAGAAGAAGAACAACAGAAAACCCAAGAAAAAGGCAAACGGTAAAAATAACAAATTCAGTAGAATTGACTGTTTAGTCATTTGAGAGATGCTTTTATCCCAAGTGACTTGCAGGCAGGGATTAGATAGTGAATACAGAGACAGGTCATGAAGGAGCAGGTGAGGGCTCACATCTTGCTTCAGGATGCCTACTGAGCTTGGGGGAATTAACCCATTACCTCCTGT
>OOFB01035440.1:0-10882 GCA_900323305.1 Trachyrincus murrayi | reverse complement strand
CCCCCAGGAGTTCTGCTGTAACACAGTAGGACTGCTGGATCAGAAGTTCTGCTGTAACACAGTAGGACTGCTGGATCAGAAGTTCTGCTGTAACACAGTAGGACTGCAGCAGCTGGGATGCTCTGGCACATCTCATCTGGAAGCCTTTCATGTTTTACTTTTTAACAGCTTCTTGACCTTTATGACAATGAACAACCAAGCCCTTAACTGCCGTTGCCATTGTGTGTTTATTGTGTCTGTATTCAATACTAGAATATGAATGCAGCATACGCTAAATAAGGCTAAATAAAGCAATAGTCCACAATATAAGATATAAACTTTAAGTAATACTTTAAGTAAGACCAAACTTTACGCAGCTGAATGATTCATTTGAATAAAACACACTAATTGTTGCGTAATCTCTGTGATGATAACCCATCTTAATAATCAAGGCTCATCTTTCCCTCAGCTGAGGTCTTCTTCTTCAAGGAGGAACCAGGACGCGCTTTAATTGTAGATCACAAGTGACCTCAGTTCATCCGGGGCCTCCCAGGGTGTCTGCACACATGCTGCAGGGAGCCATGAATGAACCCTGTGTGTGTGCGTGCATGGGAGCACATGCACGCACACACACATCACAGCATCTCCTCTCTTTTTTCCCGCTTCTCCCCTATTTCACTTGTGTGTAAGCGCTGCTTAAAGGAGCATGACTCCATTTTCAATTGGGAGCCGCTCAGGGGTCTTTGCCCCATGGGAGGCGGGCAGGAAATGAAGGCAGTGCAACATTGCGCCACTTGCCTTTCAACACTAAAACTATCCTCCCACTGTCCCAAGGCTCACGCTGTGTGAAACTATCCTCCCACTGTCCCAAGCCTCACGCTGAGTGACCGTCGTACGTCTGAAGGTTGACTTTACTGCACCGCTATGAAGATGACGCTCTGCAGATACATGGGCATTGTTTAGAAGGAAGTTTAAATAATATATATATAAAACCACTTTTTTTCTTTTAAAAAGGACAGGTTTCTTTTGAAATAGCTGACAGTCAGTGTTTGCTTCATGGTTAAATCAGAGGAACTTTAATGGCTGTAAACTGTAAAGTGAAACCGGTCTTTTTGTCTCGGCAATAATACCGGCCATGCCGCCATTGTGTCTCCAACCGGGAGTTTTACTTCCTCCGACTACAGGTGCAGGCAGCCGGATCCTGTTATTTGTCTTTCTCTCAATGGCATCTTAAACATGACACCTTGGGGGGCTACGATGCGACCGCTGGGCCGTGACCGCACTGGGCAAATGATGACATCATGTTCGGGAGGAGGAAAACCAGTGAAGCATTTCAGCGGCCGGTCTAAAAACTCCATTCATCTGCAGGTAACCATTCAGGGACGGTCTTACTGCTGGCGCTGTGGGAAACACTCCTTTTAGGGGAAGAAATTAAATTCTTGAGCCAAGATCTCAGTGTTAAAAAAAACCTGCATGTGCTTATTTTATTTCAACGCCGGAATCGCCAAAGAATCGTCTCTCCTCTCCTTGACCTGCCGTCTCTACCAAACTTTTGGCTGTGTGACAAACATTTGATGAATTCCTGGAATATTTCCCCCCCAGCCTCGCATGCTGTCCTGGAACACAGGCGTGATGAAAGCATTAGAAACTACACTGGCCTTCCATACACATTCCCTTTAATCTAGTAAACTATATGTGAAGGAAAGCATCCCAGACCTCCCAGCGGACATAAATATAAATATATAATATAAATATATCCCCTTTACGTTATGTCACACAGTGGGGCAGTGAAGCAGCCATGGTATTCCAGTAGCCACACTAAAAATACATCAAAAAGCAGCCTGAACGTTAACACTGGTCTGAAACAAGCCAGTCGATCCAGGAACCTTCTGGTTTGAAACAAGCAAGTCGATCCAGGAACCTTCTCGTTTGAGCTAACTCTGCTGGAGTTAGTGGGTTGTTGCCCGGATGTTTATGAAAGGTCGGTTCACCTATCGGTCTGTCTGAGAGGGTGTCATATACCTTACACAACATAACCACGTGGGAAATGCTGCATGGGAATACTTGCCAAAATGTGGAGTTGTGGTATGTAGACCTGGATATAAAAAAATATGTATTCTTATATTGGCAAGAAAAAAACACCAACCAAATGTGACTCAAAATGTGTGATCAATTAACTCTGCGATCAGGTAGTGTGTTCATGAAGTGGAGAACAGTCTGATGATCTGGAGAACAGTCTGGTGATGAGAACAGATGATGTAAGGCTGGAAAGAGTGGGTCAGGATGCTGAACCACACAGACCATAACCTGAGTAGATTGGGGGGGTGGGGGAGGTGCACCCTGGGGGTTCAGCCCTGGCCCTCTCTGCCGCCTTGTCAGGAAACCCCTTGAATGACGGTGATGAGTCTCTGATGACAGAGAAGAGCCCGTGGCTAATGTTTAACCCTAAACAATAGTATCTTGGGGTCGCACTCTGACCCTGCCTCGTCTTCCATTTCTTCTTGTGTCCAACCGCCGTTCCCAGGAGGCACTTTAGACCACATCCTTGGATGTCAACAATCCCCATAGACTCAGAGGCACCCCAGGCTACGGAGGCTTTAGGTTACCTGCAGGGCCGTAGGCATAGATGGACACTTTCATCAAACCCATCTGTGACCATCTTGCCCCTTCCATTATCTCCCTTCAGATCACCACACCAAGGGTGTATTTCATTTCTCTTTTTGAACTTTATCTTCCGGAACAGCAATGAGCACTGTTTAGTAATCTAAAGTTTAAAAAAAAAATTCTAAAAAAGAAAGAACGAAAGAAAGAAAAAAGAAAGAAAGAATAATACTCCAGATGTTACTCACCTCTGTCAGCAAAGCCCCCTGGTCCAGGCTCAGCGTGGCGTTGGCCTGCGGCAGAGAGCTGCTCCGCAGCACCGTTATGTGCAAGGTGAGGAGAATAAGACCCAGGAGCAGCAAGACCTCCGCCGCCAGCCGAACCATCCTCTTAACGCGGGCGCTCTTCGGACTCTGCGGTGTGGCCGGAGCTCCAGCGCCGCGTCCAGATGCAGGGACCCCGATCTCCGGATCCGCCGGGGAACAGGAGCCGCAACACCACTTAGGAGCCACTTCGGGAATCAGAATTACAAAAACGAAGAAAAGGATAGGGAATGCCTAGTGGTCAAAACACACTCTGATATAATTGGAATCCAGCTTTTCCAGGGCAGGTTGTTCACACGACTCTGTTTAACTTGACTCAAAGGGATGTTGTAATTGTTGGACCCTCAAACTATTTATAAATATCTGTAGGTCATTTGAAGTTGTCTGCAGTGGTCAGATAGTTCTTTTCAAATAAAGTTTGTTTTTATCGACTTGACGAAGTGCGCCAGCGACCATCCAGGATCGACGGTCTTACTGCGCGACGGTGGACGCGCACCGCATCCTTCACGTCCAGAGACTAGAGGTCCACAGTCCCGTCGCGTCCCCGGCACATTCTAGGGTTCATAAGTGAGTATTCCTCGTTTCCATTTTTGTCCGTACTATTACAAATGTTCTTGTCTAATCCGCATTCTGAGAAGTGCACATCACGAAACGAAAAACGACAAAGTTGTGAAACCAATTGCGAAAACAATTACGCAGCCACAGTAATAGTCCAACTCGCTATAGTTTCGTCCCTTCAAAGGCAGCGGTCGTCCATTCTGCTGCAAACAAGAACTAGTGTCAGTATCCAGCGAGGTCAGCCTGGGTTTGGAAGTGTGCTGCCGGGATGTAATCACATTAAACCTCGGTGTGTGAGGCACACACGCTGCTCCTGGTGTGCGCTCTTTAGAGTTGCTTTATACGCCCCTCTGTTGCTTGGCTGTCAAGACGCCATCCCCCTATTTAACCCCTTCCGGCCCCTGAAACCCACCGGACACACCGGAGATGCCATTTCACATATAGGCTCGTAGTGTGACTCGTGTGTGGGTTGACCACGAATTCCTTCTCGGCACATGGGATCAAAAGCACAGACTGTTGAGTAAAGTGTGGTTTAGATGTAACAGTGTGTTGCCTACTCGCCTCCCCATGTAGACGCAGAAGGTACCACTGAACAAGACGACAGGGGGCCCTCTACAGGACAACATAGTGTTGTTTGTGTAGGCTACTATATAATATAAAACCTGTCAAGACCCTTTTACTTACGACCACCGTCCGCCCCCCACCCTAGCACATTACGTATGAGCATTACTGGTGGTGTCGTATTGGAAACGCTCTTCCAACACCTCCCGAAACGCTCCAACAGGACAAATGGCGCAGAACCATTTGTGGAGATGTCTATTGTAAACTTCAAAGGGCAGATAACACATGATGGGTCAACTGAGGTTACTTTTGAACATACCCTCATTGTATTCTCCTGATATAGGACTAAGATGAATAGGATTATTTGATTCATTGTATTTTCTTCTTCCAACAGAGTGTAGGCTACTCCTTTAAAGACTGTGAAGGCTCTAGAAGACTGTAGAGTCTTTAAAATGTAAATCATACATTTGTTTTGTGTTCTTCAGAAACAGCGGTCAGCATCAAACGTTGAGGAGCGGGTTCCTTAAACAATAGCAGCCTTCTGCTATTCAGATAAATTCAAATTAGACCCATATAGCAAATAGCTGTACTGTAGACCATGTCATCATTGTTTTCAGAGACACACAGTGTATTTGTCACAAACAGGACACTGCATGCAGCATACTGCTTTAAACTATTTCAATTAAAATGCATCCCATTGGTGATGCAACAAAATAAATACTAACTAAACCACTTGTACACATGCTTGCAGAAACAAGCCTGTTATGACAATTATTGTTCACCCACGTGAAGAAAGATTTTACTATCAATATATAACGCCTACATAAGGCGTCGCTATGCTATGTTGCTACGTTTCACCCATCTCTGTGTTGTTTCTGTGTCATCATACAAAATACACAAACATAGTAGTCTTCCCACAGGGCAGAACGAGTGCCGACTAGACCTGGTCTGACACGGTAAGAAAACCCATTCATCATCCGCCCTTCTCTGCAGAACCCATCAAATCACTCCCCATGCCAACAGAACTCAGAGTTCAGCGCTAATTGCTAGGTTAGGTTGCTAGGTTAGAGTTGCTGTTGGCTCAGGTGACGCATGCTCCCAGAATGCTTACATCCAGAGACATTTTGTAGGTGAAAGAGAACAATTAAGTGGTTGACGTACGCCGTGTGGTCACAAAAACAAGCCAAGACACCTTTTTTTTTGGTTCTGCGTAAGCACTGTTGATTTTAATTGCATGTCAAGGAAGTGATTGCACTGTGATTTATGGTTTTCTTTGGTAAAACATGACCTCGGGGTTCTTTGATAGAGACGGATGATATAGGTGATAATAGTGAGGCCTAGTGGTCATATTTGTCCAACAATAGACCCTATTCACAGAGGTGTCGCTGATAACACTAAGTATGGGTCTGCTCTCTCTATGTACCAGGGAACGGGGAGTACTGAAACTAGTGAAGATATCACACATTGCCCATGGACCAGTGCCCTGCTACACTAAAGTAGCAGACCCATCATTAGTGTTGTGAGCGACATCTCTGTGAAATGGGTCCATCCTTGAAGGATTTGATTGAGCATCAGGATGTAAATCGTCATGGCTTTGAGTTAAATGCACATCATTCATGATTCAAGACTGTGGATGTTATTTTTTATGATGAAAAATCGAAATAGTAGACTGTATATATACATTTATTGTGTACGGTTTGCTCAGATGCTTAAAAATATTTACAAATGTGAACCCACTCTTGAATTCATCGTCGCGCTACAAAAATAAAAAATAAAGAGACACATTGAAAAGATACACGTAATATTACATTTCATTTAATATCTCCCATGGACACAAACCCAGCAGAGATTTGACTCTTTGTCTTAAAATCTTCTCATTGTATTATATGATATTGTATTCAAAGACATATATACAAAAATAAGTTCATTTTGACAAATGTCAAAAATATCTTTCAGTTAACAATATATATTAACATATATATCTTAAAAAGGCATATAAAGCAGCTGCCATATATTCAACCTCTTATGGCCTGGCATACAGAAGTAAAACTCTGTATTACCACTGTCTTCATCGTGTGTGTGTGTGTGTGTGTGTATGTGTGTGCATCCAGCGCTCTACCTACCTTGTCCAGCATGGCTCGTGTGTGTGCCGCAGACACACAGAAGCGCGCCCGGGCCTCCGTGATGGGCGTGGCCGGGAAGCCCACCACCACCACGCCTATCCTCCTCTCCAGCATGGCTCTGGAGAACGCCCTGCGGAGGAACAACACCAGATACGTAAAGCAGGCTCCAAAACCTGCCACCAGCCAGCAGACAGACTGGCAGGTAGATAAATAAATACAATCACGGTGCATATTAAAACAAGTGCTTGGCCGGGAGATGTTTCCACTCTGGTAGGTAAAAAGACACAATTCTTAAGTTAATTGTGGACCCTTTTTGGTTCATCTCCATCCATCACATCTTCATCAAACCGTCACATGTACATCGCGATTCTTATCTTCTATGACTCCCATAACCCCTGGCAGTGTTACGGCCACGCTCTACCGGTCCTAGACAGGACCTGGGCCAATACATACACAATTGTGTGTGTGTGTGTGTGTGTGTGTGAAGCATGGAACACATGGACACATGGAACATAGGAGGGGGTTAAAAGCGGAGGGTACAGAGGAGAAGATGTGTTTGGTAGGACTCGTTGTCTTGTGTGTTAACTATTTTAACTAGTTTGTCCTCTAGTTTGGCAGCTATCAGTCAGACATCAGTGAACTACTCTCTAATGTTTTTCAGGATGGACCTCGTTTCTCCCTCAGCATGTCATAACTGCAGCACCTACATGCAGCTCTCGTTCTGTCAACAGTGAGCGAGACGGGACACACAGTCTGGTAAGAGTACAAATCATCTGTAACCTGAAGTAACGAACTCTAAGTAACTCTTCCGGCGGAAGCCACGTAATAATGAAAAGAGCTGAGGGCGGTTACAGAGTTTGCGTCGCCGATGGGACACTTACACAACTTTGCCGGGCATGTACAGCAGGATGGGAACCACGGGCGAGCTGTCGTTTCCGTAGATGATGAAGCCCATCTCCTTCAGCCTCGCCCTGAAGTAGCGCGTATTCTCCGCCAGCTGCTGGATCCGCTGAATGCCTGCGGTAAGAACAACATTTCAACGTGGGAATGCAATATTCGCACCTCTGAGGATCTCTCCACTGTTGAAGAGGGGGGGGGGGGGTCCAATCCATGTCAGCTGCTCATATCTCCTCTCTCTCCCTCCCATGGCTGGGCAGCCAGTCTGGCCCCCACTCCCACCCCACGCGAGGAACCAACTCATCCTTATCCCCTGAATCTCCATCTGGACGGGTCCGACCGCTACACGCCAGATTCGCTCTTGATTACAACTCGGCAGCAGCAGCAGCAGATGGTTCAGCTTTTGAGCGCCTGACAGCCACGGCGTACACGCACACACGCACACACACGCATACATACATCCACGTGCGCTGCCAAGAGTGAGTGGGGAGGAGGGGGGGATGGAGGGCTCGTGAATAGGGTAGGCCGCCTGACTGCAGGGGGGTGACCACAAAGTGGAAGTGAATGTAAATAACGTTTAAGTACCGTGGTGATTTTCCCGAAACATACGCAGCGAAATCCGGAAACAGGTGAGGGAAAAAAAGTGTGTGTGTGTGTGTGTGAGAGAGAGAGGGGGTACGGTGTTAATCCCCAGGGCTCTCTAATGATGGGGGAGGCCAGGCCACACGAGGACTCTGGACCACAGCTCAGTTTTTTGAGTTTATATTGTTATTACCCTTTGGCAGTACGAGCGGCCCTTTACATCCCATTATCTATTACATACCCGTGGACAGAGTAAATACATGACAGCCAGAAAACCTGTTTCGTTCAACACTTAGACCAACATGTAGTTCCTCCATCCACAGAGGGGGAGAGAGAGGGGGGGGGGGGGGGGGGGAGAGACAGAGAGAGAGACAGAGACAGAGAGAGAGAACAGAAACAGATGCTGGAGTCGTGGAGGTGGGACTAAAGTTTGAACAATCAGACGTGTACACACACTTAACGTAAATTTCCAACGTCATGTAAACATGTGACAGTTGAAACACACACAAACAACGGAACCTAAACGAGTCGGTCACGGCTTCAAAAGACGAAGGAGTTTGTAAACTCTTATTGGGAGTGCGACCTTATTGTGGTTATTGAGCACGTTTCAGAATAACACGCGCATGTAAACGTACTGGACACATAAAAAAGAGGCGAAGAAGAAAGAGTGACAAAGTCTGACAAGGACAAACAAACACACGGAGCTCAGCTCGTCCAACCTCACGCTACAGTCCTCCGTTGGACACGCAACCACACATCAAACGGCTTTCATGTCGGCCTGTTTCCTCCTTCCACCTCAACGAGGGTCAAAGGGCAGGGCATCGCTGTTTCCTCCGGAGCCACAGGACAGGAACTTATCTCTGACGAAGTGACCTCAGTTTTGACACGAGACGTGCGTCTGCAGGTGCACACGCCTCAATCGATACCCATTTGTATACCTATGCATGTGTACATTTGTATGATGCCATACCGTTCCCATGAGTTGAACACACAGAGGCTTTGTCCGAACTGTAACCTAATCAGCTTGTCACTGCAGCTCAAAGAGGCCTCAGAACACGAAGAAGCCTTATAACACGGATGCTTCCCCGTCCCGTGGGAGTCGACGGCTTCAGGGACGCCCCCCCCCCCCGCTGTAGGTTTCTGTTTGAGGTTCATGGATCCATGATTCACCCCACCCCCCTTAGTATAAATATAAATATCATATAAATCCCTGTGTTATGTTTTTGTTCTGCGCCTCGAAAGTTCTTGAATGTGGGCCGTCTTCAGGAACAAAGACGTTTCCAGCTGTGTGGTCAATACCAACCGTGCGGTTTACCAGAACGGCTACCTAGTACCGACCGCTACAGTAACAAACTAAAAAACATAGAAAGAAAGAAGGAAAGAAAAATGAAAAAAGGGGAACCTCTATATCGCAGTGTTACGGCAGTCTGTTAAAGGGGAACTTTGCCGCTTTTCAACCGTATCTCCATCTGCATCGGGGTATAGTTTGTGTCTCGTGTCTCTGGGGTGCAGCTCAGCGGAGATGCAGCGGAGTTGGGGTAAGATTTGTCATCCGGCAGACAAAAGTTGCGGGGAGATCTGGGTGCAGGCAACATGGAGGCAAGGTAAACATTGTTCATTTGCATATACTACCCACATTGAAATGATACAAAGCCGGTTGAAAAGCGGCCCTTTAATGACTACCTGGCTGTGCTGGTGTCTGAACGCGTTAAGGCAGAGGTTTCTCAGCCCTGAGGTTCCCCATATGAAACTGATTTCCTCCATAGCAAGGTCATGTGTGTGAGGACTGGACGTTTCTCTCCTCTTCCTCCCAATGCCGCAGACTAATTGCTAGCACATTTCTCTTGACCGGGGGACGGCTGTTTGTCTTCCCCCGCTGCTCAGGGCCTTAATAATACTAACTAACAAACACCAACGTTAGCGCTACCCGCTAGCCAGATCTGCCACGGAAAATGTTTCATTTCAGATCATTTATTTGTTCAGGGAGAGAGTTTGTAGATGGAGGCGAGCGAGTAGGTGGGGACCGTGGAGATATGAACGTTATAGCAGGACCATCCCATCCCAGAGATGATACGGAGGGTATGTCGCTCACCCACTGTGTTCCCATCCACTCCCATGATGCACTTCATGGCCCTGATGATCTGCTCGACGACAGGCGGGGACATGGCGGAGGAGTAGACCGCGCTGTGGGAGTGGCTCCGCAGGTAGTCCACCAGCTCCTGCAGCGGAAGAGGACCGGGAGGTTATGATAACAGCATGGGTTAGTTTGAAACCCTGAAGCCATTGAGCAGACACTTTAATGTACAAAGCAGCTTACCGGTGAGGCTGAGAACAAACAAAGCATAAAATCAATATTATTTTATGTTATTATATAAAAAATGACGACTTAGTTTATTAGTCATTTGTTAGTAGTTTTTTGTATTAGCAGAAGTCGAGTGTAACTGCCAAACACGAATAAACACTTTCCCAGAGCAGATCTGTTTCACGTCCAGGTGAGACAGGCACCGTGACGGACTCACAGGTGAGCCATGAGGGGCCGTGCAGCTGTCCTCTCAGACCACTAGAGAGAGCTCATGTACAGTCAACACCTGTGTGAGAATCAATTAGGATCCCACCAGTCATGTCTCTCTTTCACCTCCCATCGGAGGGAGAGAGAGAGAGAGACAGAGAGAGAGAGAAAGAGAGACAGAGAGAGAGAAAGAGAGAGAGAGAGAGAGAGAGAGAGAGACAGAGAGAGAGAGAGAGACCATTCGATGAGGACTGGGTCACGCTCATTAAGAAGGAAATTCGAGTGGACGGGACTGATTTTCTCATTGGCCCAGAGGCTGGTGTGCACGTGTGTGTGTGATTGAGTGTCTGTCTGTGTGTGAGTGTGTGTGTGTGTGTGTGTGTGTGATTGAGTGTCTGTCTGTGTGTGAGTGTGTCTGTCTGTCTGTCTGTGTGTGTGAGTATGAGTGTGTGTGTGTGTGATTGAGTGTGTGTGTGTGTGTGTGGGTTCGAGCAGGCCTGAAGCTGCATTGGGGTGCCAATCGGTGGCTACGTGGCGGCCGGGGTGTGTGTGTGTGTGTGTGTGTGTGTGTGGGGGGGGGGGGGGGGGGGGGGGGGTGGGGGGGGGGGGGGGGGGGGGGGGGGGGGGGGTGATGAGTCGTAGCCGGAGACGCTGTCTGGACACCATTTCCACCCGCCACCATCTGTCTTTATTGGGCGGCGGTGACGGAGACGGTAGCCTTC
Organism: Trachyrincus murrayi; assembly: GCA_900323305.1. Lineage (NCBI taxonomy): Eukaryota > Metazoa > Chordata > Actinopteri > Gadiformes > Macrouridae > Trachyrincus > Trachyrincus murrayi. Next base: position 27 of record OOFB01035440.1, on the reverse strand, counting down.
TCTCACACGTGTGTGTGTATATGTGTA
>OOFB01035439.1:0-15448 GCA_900323305.1 Trachyrincus murrayi | reverse complement strand
AGCTACATGTCTGTGGTCTGTTGACTCAGACAGGACCATGTCCGACCACAGGAAGTATAGAAGAAATGATGTTCTTCTTCACCTCATCACCGGCCTCTCTCTCTCTCTCTCTCCTTCTCCCTCTCTCGCTATCTCTCCTCTCTCTCTCTTGTTCCCCCTCTCTCGCTCTATCTCACTATCTCTCTCTCTCTCACACACACACACACACACACTATCTCTCGCTCGCTCTCTCTCTCTCTCTCTCTCTCACCTCTGTTGGAGGACATGAATCAACTTTACCAGGGCTTCGTTGTATCTGATAATGGCACCAATCTCCCTTCTTGGTAATTCTCTGTAGTCATGGCCCCTTAAACCCGTGGACTGGTTAACTGACACTGGGAAGCAAATCAATACGCGTGCCATTTCCGTCACAGTCCCAGAAGAGAGAATTGTATTTCTCAGACTGCCTATTGACTGCGACATATTAGAAACAGAAATGTGACAGACTTGGGAAGGGGGGTGGCCGGGGTTAGAAAGTGAATTACGTGCACTGTGGTAATTTCACACTGTAAGAGCCGGAGCAGAAAACGTCAAACAAACCGCACGCAGGATGTCTATCAACAAAACTTTCACCAATTATGCGCTGGTGCGTTCGGCTACTGACTCTAAAACATAATAGTCTTTCCAGGACATAATAGGCTACCCGTGCTATTTTTTTTGTTTGGTCTATAGGCCTACAACGGGGATTTTGCTCATGTATACATGTTTTAATAGGCATACAATGCACGGCATTTTTGTACAGTAGTATAGCCTATAATTATATATATATATATGCCTAAATCGGGAGTTATTAGCCTAGGCTACATTTAGTTAATTGTCGGTAGCTACGTATCAAATGGGCTATTATAGAATAGAGTAATACTTTTGAATTGCTTTACCTGAAAGTAAAGATGTGTCACCCTTTTTTTTCCACACACAGGATCCCTAAATGAAATTCGAATGATTATTGGTCCGAATGCCTAATGATTCGTTTTTTTTTAATTGCCTATTCTCCCATAGAAATGTTTTTCTTTCTGTAGTTACACAATATTTATTAAGCCTATTCATTTGGCTATTTAACAATATATTTTTATTAATAGGCCTATATAACATGATAAATGTAGGTCATATCATAGTTTCATGGTTTTTGTCTTGCCTGCTCAAAACAATTGAAAAACTGCATCTATTTTAGACCCCCCTTATAATAAACTATATTAACTGCAAATATAACGCAATACAAAAAAATAAGCGCAATCAAATGTACACTTATATTTTGCTCGTTAAATTAACTGCAATGATCAGGTCCTATCGCCTGAATATTGATGGATATAAAAAGGTCTACACTTAAAGGTCTATATAGGCTACTACTGACACCAGGCCAAAGTAACGCGTTCAGCAGCGCCTGGCGATTCACGTCATCATGTCGCCACGTCTTCACCTGGCCTCGTGTCACGCATTAAAGCGTGCTGTTTAAGGATGAGCGGTCGACGTGAAATCCAACCTCGGCGGTATCGGATGATGATGAGACGGTATGGGCCGCGGTAACCTGTCACGGTGTTAGGAACCAGAACCAATAAGCCAGCAGGGGCCATCCAAGCCCCGCGGGCCCGGTAGGTGTTGCTGTGCGGGTATACGATTCCCATTTCCTACATATCAAATATAAACACAAACTCCACGTGGGAGTGTGGAGACCCGCGAAATGACCCCGCGCAAAGCTCAGCTCGCGGACGCGGACACACACACACACACACACACACACACACGCACACCGCGTGCAAGACCCATGCACACCTTGCAAAGCTGGAGCCCAATATTGGGTGCCATTAGGTTGTTGTTTTCCCACATGAATTCAGAACAGTGCACGTACATTGTTAAGTGGATGGGTTGTATAGGCATGAGGAACTCCAACTTTAGGGTCGGTGTTTGGTAATTAAAGTGCCATCGCAACCAAACAGGTATGTCCTTTTATAGGCCGTGTGCCGCCAAACTGACGGCCGCACGCAGAGCCGTCAAATAACATACATTAGTTATTATCATCGACTACAGTTGTGACATTTACATCCTAAAATCATTTCGTGGAAAATTATAATTACATCAACGTGTGTTGCACTCTAAACGTGTAGAACGTTTCGAATAGGCCTAGCAGATATGTAAGCCGTGTAAACCTTGTTTTTATTTTAAATAATGTTTTTTTTATAATTATTGGCAAATTGGGCCTACCCTTCACAAATGGTTTCCGCCGCTCCAACAGAGTATCGCGTGCTCCAGACTGTCTTCACTTCCCCGAAGCGTTCATGCTCAGTGAGCAGAGGTCTCGCGCCGCACAGCTCGCTCTGCTGTCCGCCGCGCGCGTCACTGACTTTACACTTCGCTGCTACACTTCAAACACGAGCCATGTTGCAACTTCACCGAAAAACAATGAGCGCGATAAAGTTAAAGTTATTTAAAGAGAGAGCCTAAGCCTGTACGCGCGGTGGGGGGGGGGGGGGTGTACAAACTATCAGCAGAGTTATCTCGGGTCACATTTGAAGGAAAATGACCATTAATGTTTTTTTACGCCCAAGTTTGCGCACCCGGGGCTATAATGTAGCATCGGGACCAACTACATTATTGAAAGACTCTCTCGTCTCGCGTCTCTGACGGCGTCGATCGTCGCCGTCAGAGCGCATGCGTCCAGCTGCCATGCGCGCACCGTTGGGCCAGCGTCCAAAGCAGTAATGGGGTACAGAGGGGGGGGGGGGGGGGGGGGGGTTGCAGGGCAGCAGATACCGAAATGACATTCTTATTAATAGTTTGGACCAAATGACGTGCACACGGTTTTATTTATCCCGCTACAGCGAAGGGACAACATCCACTCGCACCAAACTGAGATGCAAGTGGTGTAACCTTTATTTGTGTTTACTTGTGTTTTATTCAGCAATACGACATACAAACTAAAAACACTACCAGCCACACGTCAACAGCCATTTGTTTAACTGATTTGTACAAATGATGCATATCATTGATATATATATATATATATATATATATATATATATATCATGTCAGTATTCCATTCAAATGACCTGTTGTGGAAAATAATAGGAATCCGCTCTGCATGAAAACTGCTTCTAATATTGATATGCCTCATAATATAAAGCACCGTGGTTTACATTTTACATTTACTCCCATAGGCTACATCAACATTAACACCACCTTGAAATCCATCGACTAGACCGTAGTCTTAGTACTACTGAGTATATTTTGCAATGTCATGATAATTTATATACAACTAAACTATTTGAAACACCCCTACCCCTCCATCCAACACATACACACATAAAACTCACTTTTTATGATAATATGATAATCAATATATAGTAAATAAAGTGTGTGTGTGTGTGTGTATGTGTGTGTGTAGCTTGGCACACCAACGGGCATCAATGAGAATGCGACACTCAGATAACCAACCTCACAGACACACTGGACCAGCGTTCTGGTGTCGTAGAGAGGCCTTGAAAGAGAGCGGGGGAGAGAGAGGGAGAGAGAGAGGGAGAGAGAGGGAGAGAGAGGGAGAGAGGGGAAGGACATGAGAAAGAGAGGGAGAGAGAGATAAAGGAAAGACCTGATTGAGAGAGAGAGATGTATATATATATATATATATATATATAGAGAGAGAGAGAGAGAGAGAGAGAGAGAGAGAGAAATGGTTAGGGTTAGGGTAAGAGGAAAGAGGAAATACATAAATGTCAGAACATTCTTCACCTCACCCATGGCATTGATTTCATTCGACAAACTTTGTTGGCATGACTGTTCACAATCAAAAATGTGCCAAAAAAACAGCCCACAAATAAAATTGCGATGACTCACAATTATTTGTGTCTTTCTTTCTTTCCTTCTTCCTTTCTTTCGCTCTACATTGTCCGAGGAGGGAGTTCCTACTGCCATATTAACGTCTTCTTGTCATGCCAGGGCAAGTAGACTGGGCACGGAATTACATGATGAATGATTTATGTGTGTGTGTGTGTGTGTGTGTGTGTGTGTATGTGTGAGTGTATGTGTGTGTGTGTGTGTGTGTGTGTGTTTTGTGTCTGTATAGAGGGGGGCTATCCACTGACCACTACTTGGTGAGGATTTCTGCAACATTAGACCAGCCAGTCAATACCAAGAAACGAACAAGACATTCGGTGGTGGAGTCAAGACGCCAAACCTAAGGAGACCGAGGGAACACAACTCTACTGTTCATACTGCAGAACAATACACTTTATAGCAGAACGAAATCACATTGGACATGAGAATGTTAATATGAGTGAATATTGTTATATATATAATTATATCATTTCTATATTTCCACATGTACTCATGCATTTCAGCAGAGCAGTATCTAGTATACATGACATATAAATGCCGGACTATGCTCATAACTAACTATTACTATTTTGGCTTGCGTGCCAAAATAGCGATTGAATATCGCTTGAATGTTCGATTTAATGTCAACAAATTCAGAATTGACACGAGCACAGATCTAGATATCAACTACGCGACAAGCGCCTTTCTCGTATACATAAACAGGGAGAATTTAAATTTTTTCCCGAAGAGTATGAGTTAAATCCTTAGGAAAAAAGAAAATAAGTTAAAAAATCGAATCAAATCCATTGCCAACATTGCCAATTAATTTGTCACCTTTCTCACACACACACACACACACACACACACACACACACACACACACACACCTACACACACAATCCAGTGGGCTTAAAGTGTGAACCCTTGCACTGTGTTTCTCAGTGATTGACACATTCTGCTCAAATAAATTAAAAGCTCAAGCAGTGACAGAGCCTGAAATAGCAGGAAGCCGGTGCTGACCTGTGCTCTACCACGCTGCACGTCAGCAGGCTCACAGAACCCGGCACAGCGTTGTGCACAAAGGAAGTGTGCGTACGTGCACGTGTGTATAAGTGTGTGTGTGTGTGTGTGTGTGTGTGTGCTATGCTATAGTATAAGCTTCCCCACTGCCTATCAATTCCATGGTACAGTCGGGCTGGTAAACAGAGAGGTCTGCTGTGGTGAAACCATGGCGACGCCTATATTACCTCAGTAGGGACTGTATACTCTTAGGGGCAGGAGTGTCAAAGACCTTTCATAGAAAATTCAAACACCAAAAAAAACCCACTTGGGAAATGGGAGCTAGAAGACACTGACAGGTGAATGCAGTTGTGGCTTATTTATTTATATATATATATATTTCTTCTTTTTTTTTCTGTCACCCAGCTGTCTCCCTCCCCCCCCCCCCCAACCCTGAGGGGCGAGGGAGGGGGGGGCTGCATTGGGGTGTGTGTGTGTGTGTGTGTGGGGGGGGGCAAGGCTTAGCCCCAAAGATGTTTTAGTGGCCCAACTATCTGGGTCCCTCTGCCAAGACCCAGAGGTCCTCCGTCGCTCATGCCACCGGGAAGGGGGGGGTGGGGGGGGGCTGCGTGTTGGGGTGCAGGGTTGGGGAAGGGGCTGCGTGTTGGGGTGCAGGGTTGGGGGTCTTCGGAGAGAAAATGCCATTTAGCTCGGCGGTATTTTTAGATATGCGAGGAACTTGTGCTCCGGGCAGGGCCGGGGTGCTGACGGCGTAAAACGAGAGGACTCTTCCAGAAGTCAAGTGTCAGGGAGCGGGGATAAAAATACCCGGTGAAAGATGGGCCGGGTCATTAGTGGCCAACGCGGCATGTGACATGGCAGCGTTTTCTGAGGTGATTTATGATTATTACTACACAGTTAACCCCCCCCCCCCCCCCCCACCCCTCTACTCCCCTCTGCTTCTCTCCCTGCCTCGCCTCCCTCCCTCGTTTTCTCCCCTCCTCTTTTTCTCCTCTTTTCCCCCCCCCCCAAATTGGTTTCCCAAATGGAGCATCCCATGTGGTTTATTTCGGGTGCGGTGAGCACATAAACAATGTCCGTCGATGTTTTAAACTTCGCCAAGTGCTACAGTTAGGCTGTGATGTTGAATCCAAAAATGAGATTTGATAGATTTAAAGCTGCCGTAGGTAACATTCGAGAGTTGTAAAGAGAGAGAGAGAGAGCAGAATTTTGAAGATTTTGAAACCAAAGAACCAAAGAAACGTCCCCTCCCTCTCTGTTCCCTCTGTTTCTCCGCCATTGAGAAGTGTTCGCATTTCACACATCTGTGATTGACAGGCAAGATGGGTTCCCCGAACCAATCACGGAAGAGAAGCCCTGATTGGTCAGAAATGAGCCGGGAGCGGTCTAAAATCAAAATGTTGTCATACAGAGGCAGTCGACTCGAAACAGATATTCTCACAGAGCATTCCACTCACTAATAGCTGATGGATGGCTAGGCCATTTCTAACAAATTACACTCAAATAATAGCTCTTAAATCTTCCCTACAGACATTATTGTGCCACCTATGTGGAGAGAGGGAGAGAGAGAGAGAGAGAGAGAGAGAGAGAGGGAGGGAGAGAGAGAGAGAGAGAGAGATTGTTAAAGACTATTCAATGTCTGTCATTCTGGAAATAGTTGGATTAACTCAACTGTACTGTTCTACCGTATTTCACTTTGCTTTTACATTTCCATAGTACTTGGTGTTTCATTTTTAAACTGCTTTTGCAATGTAAATCTTTATTTCCCATGTCGATCGTTTTTTTTAATTGAATTTAATCGAGAGAGAGAGAGAGACTGCGAGAGAGAGAGAGAGAGAGAGAGAGGGAGTCAACAGGTGGGTCATTGCTGGCTGGGTGTTGTTATCTGATTGGTGGTGGAGTGTGCTGCCACGGGGAAAGAGAAAGGAAACATTTGACACATTGTAAATTGTTCTCCAGCACAGTGGTCAGTCACTGCTCTAGAAGAACAGCAGATACTTTATTTGCAATTTGGGGTGCATGCGCAGATGCACCAACACACACAACACATGCAAGGGGGGAAGTGGCCGCTAACACATCACATGCAGGGTAGGGTGTCCAAACTGAATGAGTCCTCTGCATTTTCCCATCCCCACCGACCCTCCTCCAGGGACAGCCAGGGAGCAGTGGGCAGCCTCCAACACCGGCGCCCGGGGACCAATTCCAGATGTTATGTCCTCATCCTCGTCACGGATGGGGACTGGATTTTCACATGTTTTTAGATGGGGTTCTTTTTATAGGAGGAGACCCAAGTGAGCATGGGGAGAACATGCAAACTCCACACAGAAAGGCCCAGGAGATAATCCACCTGGGAACCCCAGAATCAACAGCGCCCCAGGCGGGAATCGAACCCAGGACCTTCTTGCTGTGACTCATTCACCATGCCACGTGCAGTCAATAGCTTACAATGGGTAGGCCTACTTTTCTCACTGCCTATATATATATATATTCTAGTGTGATGAAGTGACCCTGGACACGTAATCTACAATAATCTACTCCAGCAGACAGTAAAACTAAAGGGCCTGAACAATTACATCAGTAAGGCTGAATATTAGAAGCATAATATGTGTATTTTACTTTCTCTCTTGTTAGCCATCGCCTACTCCTTTTGGGTGTAACATTGACAATGCTAACAAAGCTAACAGATTCATATAATATATCATTTTGTCCCTAATGATAGATCATATACCCCATATGTGTGTGTGTGTGTGTCCTGTGTGTGTGTGTGTGTGTGTGTGTGTGTGGGAAAACATGAGCGTGAGAAAGTGAGCGCGCACGTGCGTGGGCGCGCACGTGTGTGGGCGCGGGAGAGAGATTGAAAGCATTTTTGCGCACTTTTTTTTATCCCATGACGACAGGATGAGTCCCAGAAGACTCTCACCAATGTTTAAGCAACAAGCGGTAATTATATTCCTTACAGGTGCATACAGTGTATTGTGTTTCTGCATTCACAGTCTTTGAGTGGGTGTCTCTCCGAAAACCTCAAGGCAACCAAATTAGTTTACCATCGGCTTCCCCCCCCCCCCCCCCCCCCTGCTCCCAGTCTACCAGCAGTTTTACTGCATGGCCCGAGAGACACTGCTGTAGCCAGATCCAAACCCTCTTGGCTTCATGTAGATTGAATGTTTTATGGTTATGGACGTCATAGTTTTAGTGCACAAACAGCTTCAAGGGAGTCTGCCTCCACGCCACTAACCCGCATCCTTAATACTTAAACCAGCCTGGGAAAAGGTAAGCAGGAACTGCCAATCCAGGAGACACTACCATAGTACCCTAGTGTGATGTGACACGCCCCCCTTGGTTCATTCAGCCAATGCCACGCCTTCTGTATGGAGATCATGTCTGATGACAGAACACATTGTGATCCCATCCAGGGTGCCCACCTTATCAAGTTAAGTTAAGTCAATTTAAGGTCATTTAAGTTAAGTTAAGTAGAGGTCAATGTAGAGTGTTTATGGCTGGTTTAAGCAGCCTGTGCAGCTGGGTGAGGCTGCACACCTGTGGTGCATTAGGCAATCAATGCAGACAGGATTAACCAGCCATCACCACTCACACTCACAGAGAATGCGGACATGTCGGCATTGCACACCTGCTCTGCCTGCAAAACATTACCAACTCTACAATAAACCGGTTTAAAGAACAATCTACCTGTGTCCTGGTCGTCGGAGGAGCCCAGCAAAAGCCAATCAGGTGGCGTAAGGACGGGTTAACTGCCACAGTCGAGTTAAGTTAGGGATAGGCTTATGGTTAGCTAAGTAAAGTCAAATCAAGTCAAGGGAAATAGCAAGAGAGAGAGAGAGAGAGAGAGAGAGAGAGAGAGAGAGAGAGAGAGAGATGGAAATAGACAGAGAAATTGAGATAGGGGAAGAGGTTAAAGAGTATAGAAGTAGATTCATCAGATGACATGGCAAAGTGTGTGTGTGTGTGTGTGTGTGTGTGTGTGTGTGTGTGTGTGTGTGTGTGTGTGTGTGTGTGTGTGGAACAAACACGAGTAATAATTCACCAAAGCCAGTTGTTTCCATATTCATATCCTTATCTGGGCTGTACCAGAAGAGTGTGATCTTCTCCTGTTGCAATGGCTCCCTCCCCCTTTTCAGTACAGTTTACAGGAAGCTGACGTCATTTTGTCAAAGTGAAAGTGAAATCTTGTCTGCGTCACGATAACTATATGTAGACACGTTTTTGCTTGCTTTTGAAAGCCATCGAGCGTTGGAACAGATATGTAACAAATTAGACCAACTTTTAGTATTATCTTTTAAAGTGAAAGTAGGTTGCTTCTCGGGTCTTTATAGAATAAGGAAACAGGAAGAACACAATAGAAATGGCTATGAGCTCTTCTAATCTCGAACAGGACTGCCATTGCCCTGTGTGCTGTGACTTCTACAGCGATCCGGTCATGCTACCGTGCGGTCACAGCTTCTGCAAGGACTGCATCCAGGCCTGGCGGACACAGAGCGGGAGCCAGACGTGTCCTGTCTGCAGGCAAGTGTTTCCCATGGGTCAACCGCCGCCTAATCGGTCGCTGAAGAACCTGTCTGACTTACTGAAAGAGGCGGCATGCCAGAGTGGCTCCCGGACGGAGGACATCTGTGAGACCCACACAGAGCGGTTCAAGCTGTTCTGCATGGATCACCAGAAGCCCATCTGTGTGATTTGCAGGGACTCAAAGGACCACAAGAATCACAACTGTGTGCCCATCGAGGAAGCAGCGGCAGATAGCAAAGTGAGACATTGTTTTGGGGAACAAACAATTAACCTAACTTGAAAACGAAAGATATGCTATCATTTCAGATTCCGATTTTGCTTGATTGTATTTGTATTGTTTTTGCCTCACGTAACATGAGAAGTTAAATGTTGCAGGACAAACTCAAGATTGCACTGATGCACTTGAGAACCAAATTGAGAAAATTCAATGAAGAAATACTGACATGCGACACAATGTCCGACTACATTCAGGTAAGAACAAACTGAAGATAGATGCAAGTATTTGTCAAATATGTATAATTAGCTTTTTTTTGTGCAGTTTATCCATTTGGCTATCATTGCAGGTTCAGTCGCAGCGGACAGAGAAGAATATTAAAGACGAATTTGAAAAGCTTTACCAGTGTCTGCGTGAAGAGGAGGCTGCTCGCATCCATAAACTCAGGGAAGAGGTGAAACAGAAGAGTGAGGCAATGATGATCAGAATTGTCGATTTTACCACTGAGATCTCCTCTCTTTCCGACACCGTGAAAGCTGTAGAGACGGAACTGAAGGCTGAAGACCTCTCCTTCATGCTTGTGATTATTTGCTTCAATAATTTATGCAAAATAAATTTGTGCAAAATATTATTTCCAATAACCAATTGTTTTGTTATCTTCCTAAAGAACTACAACGCAATCATACAGAGGTAATTTCTGCCTGTTCAATTTCCCTCCATTTGAATTTCCCAAGCCCAGCACCCATAGTCAAAAGCCTTGCTGACTTGCTGACTGTCCCTGCAGGGCCCAGTGCACAGTGCCGGACCCTGAGACCCCATCAGGGGGTGGTCCACTGCTGATCGATGAGGCCTGTCACCAAGAGAACCTGCTCTTCCACGCCTGGGAGAAGATGAGGAGCATCATTCAATGCAGTAAGAATTTAAAAATGAATGGACGCTGCATTAGTAATAATATTCGTATTCATTTTAATAATAAAGCCTTTTGACTTGTGTTCAACTTGACTTAATGTCTAAAAGTGTCATTCATCTTATTGAACTTACTTTTTTTTCCCCCCATTCAGCACCTACCTGTATGGCCACTGCACAAGCTGTGGCAGTCCCTTCAAGCCCCTACAGGTGTGTGTTTGTTGATGTCCTTGGCTCCATTGGGTTTAGCTCAGGGATAAACTCCTGGGATGTAGAGGTGGAGGGTTATTGGACAGTTGGGGTTTTAAAAACTGTCGTTTTATGATCTTGACAAGAAAACATACCTGCGTACAATCACATGCGAGTTCACGGGACCCATTTTCCCATGTTTCAGTGGTAATGTCAAACTTACCCCGCACACTGTCCCTGACATTAGCGCAATGCTAATTTGACCACTCCTGGTTAAAGAGGAAACATGCACAGTAACATGGATGTTGTCCCCTCTCTACCCGGGCTTCCCCCAAATATTGACATCCAAACACAAGTCATTTATTTTACATTTAACAGAACTGAAACTGAAAACCCGAACACATACAACACTTGTGGCTGAGTAGGAAGAGGCCAAAAAAGGTGTGGTCCACTGCTGATCTTTAAACCTAGCTGCCACCTGGCCAGCTAATCAGCAGGGACCACACCCACACATCAAACACAAACACCAAATTAACATCCAACAACACAACACAAACACACCAACAGGCTAGCACACAAGGAAGCATGGGCGGGACATTAACACAAACACGTATAACTTAGAACTTTGACCAAGGGTCATAACAGCTCCCCCCCTTCAAATCAAACATCCCCAAGATGTTTGATTTGAATGTTTGAAGAAGTCCTTGAATTGTCCTTTTCATGCTGTCCTTCTCTCGGCTCCTACCAGGGAAGAATGTTTGCCCTCGAAACAAGGAGTAGGCTACACAGGCCTCCAAGTGATGAGTGGGCCACCAAGGATTCACAGGGAAGGGTTGAGTTTGCTACAAAGGCGTTACGTGGAAGGGTCCAGTAGGCCACCAATGCCTCACATGGAAGGGTTGAGTTTGCTACGAAGGCCTTACGTGGAAGGGTCCAGTGGGCCACCAATGCCTCACATTGAAGTTTCCAGAACGCCCCTGCCCTTCCGAGAGGTTAGGGTTAGGTAAGTGACAAATGACAGCTGTAGTAGGCTACGTGTCTGGAAAAATGGTATAATCTACCATGGGGGTCATTACATTTGTAATTCACATGTTATACACAATATTCTGACACAAAACAAGACATGCAAATAAAAAAATGTCTAATATATATTTTAAATCCCAATTGAACAGTTTCATTTAAAAGACCCCCCCCCCAGGTGAGTCATGCTCAAGACGCAAGAGGCAAAGCCAAGCGTCAATATATGACGAGTGTGGGACGAGAACAGGGTTCCAGGGGGCCCTCATCACATCTGGGGGGGGGGGGGGGCAAGCCCCCCCTGGCCCCCATAATTCACACCCTGGCTAGGCCTATGTAGGCTATATATTAGTGTTTAGCAAATAGGCTTTATAGAATACGTAAGATTTCCCAAACTGAATAAATACTGTACGTATCTACACAAAAAATGATTGGTTAGCTTAATCTTGTTATTCACTGATTCTTTTTTTTTGTGCTTAGCAACCCCCAAATTTCACATGGATATAGCTTCATCGCGCCGGTGGCCCAACCAGATGTGATGATGCCAACGGCATTTGCGCGTTACAACACATGATGACCTTCTGTTTTGTTTGTAGAATGTAACTGATCTATTTTAATCATTTGAAGATTAAGATTTATTTCAGGTATGCTTTTATATAACAGATGTTCCATAATCGAGAATATAATGTCACAAATGTAGGCCTAAATGCATCTCTGAAAATCTTTTGATTTGACTGATTTGACTTTACTTTACTTCATAATGACATGTATATGTATAGAAATAATGCAACAAGTCAATGTACTCTCTGATTTAAAGATAAAGAGATTGATTGTTCATCCCCACATCTGATCTGTGCTTATCTGTAGTAACACATTACAATAAAGTTAGTTCTATCAAGTTGTCTCTCTCTCTCTCTCTCGCTCTCTCTTTTTCGCTCGGTCTTATTCTTTATCTCTTCAGCTCACCCCTCCATCTGATCCGACCCAATCCCACCTCTGTTTCCACTCCCAGTCCTTGATCGTGATACCGAACCTCAGCACCAGACCGGTCGGAATGCCTGCACTGTTGTTTCAGCTAATGAAAGAAAGGAAGGAGAAACAAACACCACGGGACCAAATTTAAAAAAGAGTGATAACGAGGGGCCGGGGAGGATGGAGTGGGAACGGGGGTGGGGCTGTGTGGAATCACGCCGAGGCGAGTCTGTTCATCTGTACGTTTTGTGTAGTGAGAGCTGAATGGACTGGCGACGGTCTGGTTTAGTTCTGCCTGTTCTCAGCTCGTAGGTTTACACATTACGCATTGCATAGATCATTTACTGTTTGTGAATTGTGCATTTCAAGTGTCCTATTGCAATATTAAACAATGGAAACCTATTGTAATGTCTGTAATGTTAGAGCAAACATTGCATTTGACACACTATTGTCTCAGATAATAAAAAACAATAGCAGATAGCTCTCCGGTTCTCTTTCCTCTGCTGGTATGATGAATACCCAAAGCCCAAATAAGTAATGCAAATGAGTTCGCATTTTTAGCCTCTACTGCTAAATACATTTTACTTTGAAAGATTGCCTATCGCCCATTGGTCAATGAAAGAGGACTGGTCATCCCTCATTGGTCAATGAGCTGAAGACTCGTCAGGTGTTATTTTCCTCAAGGTCTAATTTATCTTCTACTGGGCTGAAATGAATACATTCGTCTTCAGTGTTGATAAAAAAGCACAAGAAAAAAACAACAATATTGAGGTGAGAGAGAAAACATGGAGAATTAATTAACTGAGAGAAGTGAAGACAGAGAAAGTGAACCATCCTTGATTCCAATGGGCCTTACTCTCATAGCGGCCATCTTGGTTCTAAGCGGTAGCTGGGTAGGGGGAACTGATTCAGTTCCCCTCAGTTCCCCCTACCCAGCTAGCGTTTAGAACCAAGATGGCCGCTAGGTGAATAAGGGTGACACAGCTTTGAACTGGAGGCACCAGGGAGCAGAGGTGACTGACACAGAGAAACAGAAGCATTATGAAAGAGAGGAGAATAAAGAGAGAAAGATAGAGATCAGAGGAAGCACAACACCCATGTTGTGTAAGCAATTCTTGTGTATTTTTTTGTTTTTGTTTTTATTTGGCTGTTTTTTTTGTTATTCGTGCCAGTCAAGTGTATTATAGTTACATCTCAACACAGTGCGTACTACAACATGAGACATTAAACATTAAACCACATTCAAATAAGTCAGTTTATGGTGCACAAGTCAGTTTACGGGACGTTCTCGCAAGAGAACATGACGTTAAATTGTTTTCGAGAGGCCAGAGTGAGACAGAGAAAGGAATTTAACACTCGACATTGAGCCAACACAGTGATGAATCACTAATAATAATACTTAGTTAATACAGGAACGAATGAAAAACTGGAGAAGAAAACCATGCCCAACATAACACAACACATAGCCACAGTGTAATAAGCCCAATCAGAAACAGTGCATACAAGCATGCAGATACACACACATGCATGGGTGCCTACACACTTACATGCGCTCACGTACGATCACTCTTTAATGCGGCTGGTTTTTTTTTTTCTTTTCCATCTGTTCCTTGTTTGCTAGTCCCTCTTGGTCACTCTTTGCTCATTATACTGTGGTCTGGATACCTTCAAGTAGCAGAACACCAAGTACAGGGTCCTGCTGCCATCTCTCTCTCTCTCTCTCTCTCTCTCTCTCTCTCTCTCTCTCTCTCTCTCTCTCTCTCGCTCTCTCTGTATCTTACATGTTGTGCTTGGCATCGGTGCTGGGTTCAGTGTGTACTGTTCTACTGCTGTTACCTGTTTTTGTTGTGCTGAAACTTCAATTTGAACTTGGTTCACTGGGAAGGAAGTTGGGGCGGCACGCGTCCTCTGCAATTATAATCACAGAAAAATACTTGGACGCACGTGCACACATTCACACGCACACACACACACACACACACACACACGTCCATGCACATGCACACACACACGCACACATCATGCAGATGTATGATTGCTACTCAGTGTGGTCTGTGTAATGTCACGGGTGCAGATTAAAGCTGCCAGGACCTCACAGGAGGACATAGAGGGGAGGAGGAGGAGGAGGTGGAGGAGGAGGAGGAGGAGGAGGAAGGAGGAAGGAGGAAGGAGGTAGCTGAGGGAATGGAGGAAAAGCAGAGGGGGGAGCAACAAAAAGGGGAAGAGGAGGAAGAGTGGATGTAGTGATGAACAGGTGAAATCGAGGAGGAAAACAAGGGGCATTAGGAAAGGAGAGATCAGAGTTCAGAGAGGAGCCTTCAAGCCAATCAAACGCGAGGTCTAGTGATCGCTATTTAAATGGGTACAAGTGTTTTTTTTCATACACGTGGAGCCACAGAGGATGTGGAAGGTCATACTGATGTTTAAATAATAGCAAATTGATATCTCTTAATATCTCTCTCGCTCTTAATCTCTACCTGATAGCACCCCACACGCACACACACACACGCACACGCACACACGCACACACACACACACACACACACACACACACTTACACACACATGCACATGCAAACAACACACACACACACACACACACACTTACACACACACATGCACATGCAAACAACACACACACACACACACACACACATCCATGCACATGCACACACACACGCACACATCATGCAGATGTATGATTGCTACTCAGTGTGGTCTGTGTAATGTCACGGGTGCAGATTAAAGCTGCCAGGACCTC
>OOFB01035437.1:0-17884 GCA_900323305.1 Trachyrincus murrayi | reverse complement strand
TTTAACACAGGAACTATTCACAAACCCAAACACACACACACACACACACACAGACACGCACGCGCACACACACACACGCACACACACGCATGTGTACACACACACACACACACACACACACACACACACACACACACACACACACACACTTCCTATGCACCGTGCGCTGGGATGCAGCCTAATTCAGTTGTGGTCCTAGTCAAGGATGTTTGCCTGTAGGTTGGCATGTATGTGGTTATCATATGT
Organism: Trachyrincus murrayi; assembly: GCA_900323305.1. Classification (NCBI taxonomy): domain Eukaryota; kingdom Metazoa; phylum Chordata; class Actinopteri; order Gadiformes; family Macrouridae; genus Trachyrincus; species Trachyrincus murrayi. The sequence goes on along the minus strand of OOFB01035437.1, from coordinate 17,638 downwards.
AATTAGCAAGTTTCTGACAGTTTCTGCAGATACGCTTCCAGCCGCCAGAGATCATTTGATTCATATAGCTGGTGTGTCTTGCCGTGATTAGGCCGTGCTCGACGGCGGACTACCGTGGAGTTGATTAACGTCAGGATTCAGAGCTTTTAATGAATAAGAAAAACATGGAATCTTCTGGGTATGGTTTTTAGTTTGTACTTTTGTCAGCATTTCAACCCTGTTCACCTGTGAGGACGCCGAGAGAGAGTATAATTAGCGGGAGCTGCCTAAAGAAACCGCTTGACTTGAAAATAAACGCTGCCCTGTTTTTCCTGCCGACAGTTACCGTGTAATTATCGTCATTACCTGTTGAAGAATGTCTTGAAGAGGAGACGCCAGCCCCCTTTTATGCATCAGCTTTTGCACTTATCAAATGACATGCAATGTGGAATAACGTACAGCTAGCGCATACTGCTGTGCTTTTCTCTTTCGTTGGATTTCATGCGGCGCTGTCACTTAAGAGTACATTATATAAAAAGCGTTCACACACACGCTTGGACGCTTTTTGCGTATTCTCCAAAACGTTGTGCCCAAGATGAATTTTATTTAGTGGTAAGCAATGCTGCCATCCAAGGATATTCTATCCCAAAAAAGAATGTAATCTCTTTGAAACATGCATTCATTCTGAGACTTAATGATGTTCAGCATATATCCGGGTATTTTTTTATTGTAACATAGCATCAAACACACGTGTGTTCGCAGCGCTTACATCAGGAACTCTGAACAAATCTCCCAAACCACCCCTCGTAAGCTATTCTCTGCGGGATTAGATCCTCGTTTTGAACGAACTAATGTTTCTGTGTATTGTGAGTAGTGCAGAATGCTATGTTCCCGTTTCCACCGCTGCTCCCTGGCTCCTGTCATAAAGGTATAATGCTCTGGGCAGACAATTACTACTAGTTTCCTTTCCCCATACCACAACCCCCCAGGATGGTGGAGTAATTCAATTTCAGGGCTTTCTGTGCTGTCTCACTGCGGCACGATGCACACTTCCACATCGCTCCGCTGTTGCCAGACCCTCTCCCCTCACGCGGAGCACCCCAAGCCCTCGCCACACTCTTGTTCATCGGGGAGAGACTTGCATGAAGAGCTGCTCTGGAACCTATGTGTGTCTATTCTGGACACGTGCGGTGCCGGGCGTTAAAACGTTAAATAAACGGACCGTGCGCTCTGGTTCCCGGAGAGCAGCACTCCACGCCACCACAGCTCGCAGAAGGGAGGTGGATAGGAGGGAGAGAGAGAGGGAGAGGATGGGGGGGGGGGGGTTAATGTGATCACGAAGCCATCTCATGTTACCAGAGCTCGTCTGAGAGAGCCTCTGCAGCACCAGGGACGGAGGGGCGAGGGGTCGGCTTGTGCATTCAGAGTGTTGGCACCGTGCGAGGCGGTGATAAAGATCTAAAGGGGTGGCGGACGGGGATGAGGGTCGCCGTGCTGGAAATGGAAGAGACGAGGACGGCCAGAAAAGCCACGAGCCATGTGTGTGTGTGTCTTCTTGCACGTGCACATCCCAGTGCTTGGGCGTCTGTGCTCCGTAACCTGATCAAAGCTTGCTCTTCCCCTGGTTATTATGTTCTCTGCTATTACGTAGACTGTTCTGCTGCTGTTTTCCGACCCTTCCCCCTGCCCGCCCAGTCCCTTAGCCTCGCCAGTGTTCAGGCCACCCTCTTACTGGAGAACAGACGACACCCGCACCATGGCTTCCACTCGCGTTCGCACATCGGTGGCCAGAAATGGTTCCAGCTGTTGAAATATTGAAAAATGTGATTGATGCACGGTGCCATGGCCCATCTGCACATCACACCACTGCACATTGTGGCAACGCAATACCTCACCCAAGATGCCCCGGTCTGGATTCATTAAATGTGAGATAGTGCAGGCAGAGCGGTCGGCTAAACAATGGGAGAACGTGACAGCGACAGGTTCTGAGATGCCCTCGTGCATTGTGTTTGCACCAGATTCCAGAAGGAGAGTCAGAGACATTTTAATCAACTGGCTCCTTTATTGGAGCCCTTGTGTCTGTTTGATTGAAGACTGGGAAAGGCAAATCAGCGTTGCTCAAGATTCACTGTTTTACATGCACACCACCGACAGAAAAAACATCCCAGGATCACTCTGCAAATGGCTCCCGATAGTTACTTCCTCTTCCCCAACACCTGTGCTTAGACAGTACAATGCCATTTGTGTAGCTAAGCCCAAGCCTAACATCGGCAGGCCAACGTCACTGTAAAGATGACAGTCTTCTGGGCAGGGCATCCTGTGTTTTGTCAGCAATTGAAATGGCACATTCTTTAAGTCAAACAACATTTAAATATTGTTTTGGTCTGAGACGACACTTGTTTTCCATTTGAATCTTTCTTCTTTGGCGGAAATAGTCCACCGTGTCAGTGTAGCTACTAAGACTCATTTGTCTCTCTTTAGTTGTAGTAAACCGTATAAAGACTTAAGTGCTTTTCGTGATTCTGTTTCGTCTTGCATGTTCAGGTCGTATCCCCTTAATGATCAACCACCACCACAGTGTTGTGCTTGATCTCAATCTCTCTCTCATTAAGTTGAGGAATATTCTCCCTGCACACTTGCCAAGCTTGCAGTGGAATGATAACAGCCTGTCTGCCAGTGACCACTCACATTCTTCATGGGAAGAATGGCCCAATGGCACCGTCCCCGTGCCTCTCCCGTCTCAATGGCTCAACGCCTATTTTAAATTAATCTGGGATCCGGCAGTCCTGCCGTGTTATAGCAGAACTTCTGGGGGGAGACGGCACAGAGCCTGGGCCGGAAACCAAAAACCGCAAGGGGCGGAGTTACGCCTTGTTTCCTGTTTTGTTACGGAGATATTCTACCGAAGAAATCTCATTCACGCGAGTGGATGAGGCTTTCAGTAGGGGATTTTAATAAGTGTATTTCTGCAGAGGCCAGTGTTGATTTGAAACCTTTACAGACACTTTTTTACAGTTACTACTGCTGGCCAAGTTTGTGTTCGCCAATTACACGCTTACAGATCCCATGATGTGAAACGCCCCGTTCACCCAGATTTTAGCTCGTCTGCCGTCAGACTTTAGATATTAATCTAAACTCTGATTTGTGCGACTCATTTTAAATAAACCTCCTCGGCAATAGAGCTAATGTACAGTATATAAATGTGGTGGAGGAGGGACACCGAATCCAGCCGTTCTGCTGATAGGAGCGGTGTCTATGCTCCTCTGGGCCTAAACATTTGACTTTCATAAGCGGCGTATAGAAGCTGAATTTGAGTCATTCATAACGACTGCTAACATTCTCCCGCGATGCAGCCGCGGTGATGGAGCTGCTTCTGAGCTCGGGAGGCCTGGTGATGTATGCCTGCGGTGGCTCGCCTCCGGACGCAGTTTGTTATCATTTGTATGAATTACCGCTGGTTGCGCCTGGCTGCTGAGCAGACAGAGGCAACAGGGACGGCGCAGACGAGGCCTTGAGCGTGGCAAATGTCCTCATCCGTCATCCCGATATAGAGCTCTCTCGGTGGAGCACCGCCGGAGTCTGCACCAGGCAAACGCCCAGGATCAGCAGATGGGCAGGAGAAGGACGGCCAACGGGGAGATTCAGGAGTGTGTGTTTTTAGTTTGTTTTGTTAAGTGTATTTGCTTTGTTTGGTTTACATTTGTGTATGGATTGCTGCCAACTATAAGACGTACATGAATGCTGAAATGCCACACATTGTGCTGGGAGTAATTGGTTGTTTACAATGCAGCAGAAATCTGTGGCTCTTGGCTTTTTGGAGTGAAATCAGAGTCAAGCCAATCAGCTCTTTCTCCTTCGTGCTGTTAAACCTTCAAATTAAATTCCGACGTCTCCTAAATGTATTGACTCTTCTCTGCAGGTGGCATACCTGAGGCTGTGAGGGACCACCAGCCTGCCCGTGAGGACGTGATGACGAAGCCTTGAACCACGAGCCAACATAACAAGTTAGAATGTTAGGTTGATGTTTTTAGTTTGTCTGTCGATTTCTAGTTTTGTTTTGAGTTGACAGTTTGTAGTAATCTTCCAAGCTGGTGCAACTTGGCATCTACAATATGAAGACCATTCATGATTTTCTTTACAAATGTGTGTATGAAAAATCGTTCCAAGGCCTTAGTAAACAGAAATGTTCACATCTGTTGTAAATACTGTGTATTTCATATTTTGCCAACCTCCAAAAAAATAAATAAACCTAATTGGATTGAAGTATTGTCTTTTTGCCAGTCGATGTATGAAATAGCCTTACTGTAAACGCGCTGTCAGCATCCACTTCACATTGACTATAATTACTTTTATTATAAGAGTGTGTGTGGAGCTGGCGGCATACAATGACTGTGGAAATTGAGCTTTTAATTTGAAATTATATTTTTGACGTTAAATGGAACAGGACAAAACGAAATGGACCGGTATATTGATTAGCGTGGGTATATTAGTTCATCAGGTTTCTTGTCATTACTGTTTTGCTAAGGACTTCAAAGCAGACCTCTCCAAAGAATTCCGCGCTGACTGTGTAAAAAACCCCCACACCAATTTACACGTAGAAACTCAAACATGGATTCTGGATAGGTTATCTTGGACCAACAACAAAATACCAGCGTCCGCCTGCCAACATGACTGTTTGCCACAAGCTCTTACCAAGAGAAGGAAGTAGCAGGGTTCCAGTCTGGATACACTGCGATGCCTGGATCCAGTCTGCATGCCTTGGATACACTGCGATGCCTGGATCCAGTCTGCATGCCTTGGATACACTGCGATGCCTGGATCCAGTCTGCATGCCTTGGATACACTGCGATGCCTGGATCCAGTCTGCATGCCTGGATACACTGCAATGCCTGGATCCAGTCTGCATGCCTGGATACAGTCTGCATGCCTGGATACACTGCAATGCCTGTGCTGCTACTCACACATTCCTTTAAAAAATACAAAGACGCATTGTGCACGCTGAGGCAGCAAAGCAGCGAGTGAATTGGCTAATTAAATACAACCAGTCCTGAAGCATTAAGGAGGAGGGGGGTGGCTTACATTTCCTGCCCTTTCTCCACAAGTGCAAATGGAGCAGACTCTAAATAACACGGAGCCGCGGTACGGGAGCTGCTGCCTGCTGCTGCTTTGGAGACTCTGACAGACACTTGTCTCTAAAGAAACACTTTTTACGAGTTGCAGGCTGTCTTTGTTTTTTTCTCTTTTTGATGCTAGAGAGAAAAAAAATGTAATTGTTTTTTTTTGCGGGGGGGGGGGGGGGGGGGGGGCAGTACCGTTACTGAAGGTGTGGCGCTCATTAGCCTTCCGCTACCCGAGTTATCTTGGGGAGAACTTATCTGTCTGAACGACGGAGCCTCTCCATATTCAGCCATGGTAATTATGGTTGGCGGGTTTTGCTTGACAGTTTATTTTCTTGCCTCTCTTTTATATACGCTGCGTGCGTATAATAGCTATGGAAGGTATGGAGGACGATGGAGAACAGATCCGGTGTTACTCGCCTCATGAGGACTACATCCTATGTTCCTCCAGCCTCCGTGTTCCCCGTGTCCCATGTTCTCTGCTCCACATTCACATAAGACAGGAGGGTTTTAAAAGCAATCCATGTTGAGTTCATAAATAAATCAGGCATTAATAATGCAATGCCATAATTGTTTAATTGGCCTTTATGGATCGCCTTAGTCGACATTGATAGTTGCGTGACAAAATTAGATTCATGAACATTTGGTACGTATGAAAGAAGCTGAGGAAAAAGCACTAGCTTCTGCTAAAGACTCTATAGCACCAGGACTGAACACATTGAACGATTAGGATTTTAATCAATTTCCAAGAGTTTACAAAAGAAATGAATGTGGCCTTTTTACCTTCCTCAACTTTTTCCACTTCCTCTCATCAGCTGAAGTGTCTGCTTCCCAATCACAAACGTCTATGGACACCACAGAGAACAACGGCACACATTTAAAATGGGATTTTCATGGTCTTTGCCTAGGCTAATGTGTATGATATTATTTTGTGATTGAGCCGGACAGTGATGTGTGAGATTACATGCGGGAAGGAGAGGTCGTGCTATAAAGCCAGGCTCATCTCTGAAGGTAAATGAGCCATTAGATTGAGTTCCCGATTTGGTCACCCAATCCTAACGGGTCATCTGTCTACGAGTCCTCAGGTCATGCAGCGAAAGACTGACTGCAAGATCGCTGTCTATTTTGAGTAATTTCTTTCTGGTTTAGAACAAATTGAGTCTCGTATATGCAGTCCGTGTGAGGATCAAAACAGACTTTTTTTATCCCTCAGTTAATTAATAAACCATCTACAATATTGTCGGTGTGTGGAACTCGATGACAGTCTTGGCAATGGGTATAAAAAAATACAAAATATGTGGAGGAACAGAGCATTTGACTTTGAGTTAATGACTACAGTAGCTTTGCAAACTGAAAATTAATGATATGGGCCAGAAATAGATTTAATTGGATGTAATTATTGTAGATTGCAAAAAATAACCTTTGTCCTTTTTTGCACATACAAAAACACTGTTGTTGTTTTTTATATGCGAGCGCACCCATGCTGTAATGATCATAAAACAAACCTTTGTTGGAAAATATGCCTACTTTTATCTTAATTGTTGATGCAATCATACAATAAACAATATCCAAAGTGAACCAAAAAAAACGGTTGAATATCATTTTATGGAAATCACTGGTTGGTATGATAAATACAAAAAGTGTATAATAGGTCAGCTCTCTCTTTATATCAAACACTATAGTGAAACCGCTGGGATCTGTAACTCCTCTTCTCCCTGACTATCTTCTAACAAGACCACTGGGGCATATCAGTGAAAGCCTTCTGGGGCTCATTAGTTCGCCTATTGGTGTTAAGAGAGCATCGGTGTAACCTATGGGCAAGCCCAGGGTAATGCCGAGCATACTACTAGCAGGAACCGGTCAGCTGACTATACACTGTAGGAATGGTACAGTATGTAACTGTAAGGCATTAAAATCACAAACCAAGGAATCAGTTCTGCACTGATCCAAAACCTGCCCAGGTTCACAGTAGTAATATTTGTCTTTGAAATACAACAAGAGACTTTAAATATTTTGTTAAGACTGATGTTAGAGTTATCTCCAACTAGCAGATAATTCAAAGCCTTTGTTGACTGAAATAGGTTGCTGTCTCTACTGTTTCTACTTCCAATGTTGAGTGTTTGCCGTTGCTATCAACAATATGTGCAAAATATGTATTGCCACGTGAGCAGTTTGAAAATAGCACAGCACTGCATGGGTCATTTTTCAATTGTCCTTTCCTTTCCATCTTTCTCCGTGGTTTTAGTGCTGCCCTTCGGCCAGCGGGCCTCCTGTTTGTCTAGGCAGCCTGGCAATATATCTTCACCTGGTCAGCTCGGAACAACTGGAATCTAGCAACCATGTTGGTTACCAACCATTGTGTGTGTGTATGTGTGTGTGTGTGTGTGCAGTCGTGTTGACATACGTGTCCAGGTAGAGCTCCTCCTCAGCCAGACAGTCGTTAACTTTCTTAATAAATCCAGCCGCTCTGCAACACGATGAGCCTCCGGGCGGGAACACGATACATTCCGTTCTCGCCACCTCGTCCAAAATTACCGCTTCCCGCCGAATGTGTCAAGTGTCGCTTGTTTGATTAAACCGGTGAAGCCTTTACCCGGGTATACTATGAAGTTAACACAGCGACATCAAAAAAATACCTTGACTTACACGGCAACAAGGGGGGGGGTTAGTGGTTCAGGGGGGGATGTCATGTCGAGAGAAACGGCACCATTTATTTTTATACTTAAGAAGTATGAGCTCTAGCTGGCCTGCCTGACGTAGGAGTGTGTGTGTGTGTGTGTGTGTGTGTGTGTGTGTGTGTGTGAGTGTGTGTGTGTGTATGTGGGGGGGGGGGGGGTGTCTGCCTTTGTTGTCTTATTATCCTCCATACATATGCATTTGTTTCTGAGTCATGTAATTGCCTTGTGGCCAGCAAGTCTTTCTCAAACTGTGTTCTCGTTTCCTCTCTTGTTCATTCCTCTGAAGTGTGAGACCTGTGGTGTACCGTTGTTTCCCTCATATGGAGGGGGGAGGGAAACCGGTAGAAAACACTGTACTACATAAAGGATGACAGTGATGGAAAATGACAACTCCATTCTTCTCCTCTGCACTGCATGCATCACGGCGTGAACTATCAATTACTTTTTAATCTAGAAGGACCAGGGTGGCAACGGCATAGCCAAACCACAGTCATCCAATAGCGTGGCATTATCAACAAGGTTTGCGTCCGGGTTTACTATACATTACCATACGGTGACCTGAAGAACCATTCTTCACTCACAGAAGCTAATTTAGCTTTTGGCTGACCGTCATTCACACACACACACACACACACACACACACCACTCACTGGCTTCTCATAAGGCCTGTCTGTGTCTAAAATATGGGACGTTTCTGCAAATCAAGCCCCTTCTCGCTGGTTCTCTGCTTGTTATCCAGAATCTTCTTGATCTCCCGCTTGTACCATTCATCAAAAACAGCAGCTCAGAGGGAACACGCGAAGAGCTGCGGGCTGCAGCAGCAGACGTTGTTTTGAACAGTGTCTTGTCACGGCCCTCGCTGCCGTCGACCAGAAAAGAAAAGGCAACGCGTTATCCAGACTGTCATCAATACTACATCAGCGCAGACGCTTACTGGTTTATACAAAACACACGGAGCGCCAGCCACTTGGGAGTGTGTGTGTGTGTGTGTGTGTGTGTGTGTGTGTGTGTGTGTGTTATGTGTGTGCGTGCGTGCATTCGTGCGTGCACACACAGAGTAGACAGATACCCCTCCGCACAGTGCAGTGCTGTACAGGAACCCTTGTTGATGATGGGATGTCAGAATATTCGGTTGTAAAAATAAACTGCATTTCTTTTCATACCAGATGACAAACTTTGTCCCCGGTGAAACTCTAAATGATCTTGCTCCTTTCCTTAAAACGCACACATACACACGTCGTAGATATAAACCACACTTTCTGTCTCTCACTGATTCATGTTGGCTCCAGTCGTCCCCAGCTGGACAATTTGACTCTGGTAACTTGAAAGCTATATCTATAAAAGAACAGGAGCTTAGCGGGCAGTGAGATACCGCTAGCTTCTTAGATGTACGTCTCAAAGAGACATATACATCCATGGATATATACGATGCTGATTAATGGCCTGCCTGCAGGCATACTTTCTGAAGTTTTCCCACCCCTGGAAGTAGCTTGGATATTCCTCATTAACAAGAGCACTTGAAATCAGCATAATGGAACAACAATGTCGAATGTGAGAGAGCGCTAAGAAGTGATAAAAAAACGACATTACAAAATAAGAGCCCTTTTCCGCGGTGTATCAAGAGCAGCAGATACGATTTGTCGGTGTTTATGATTTGTTGTTTCCGTTTAAATGGCTTTTGAATAACTGTAAATTACTAATGTGCCCAACAGCACACAACACAACACTCAGAGAGATACACAAACGAGGTGGTGGGGGGGGGGGGCTGCCGCTTCACTTTAGCTGTAAGCTGGGTGTAACTAGGAGGCAATCTTGCAACAGGGTTTGATATGGACATGCCCTGCTGTCTCGTCTTTGTTTCAGGATGATGGTCAAGTACAGCATGACCACCCCTTGCCCAGGAGCAGTGAATCGGCCTTAAAACATGCAGGGCTTTATTCATGCTCCCCACCCCCACACACACACACAGTCTACGCTGTTCAAGGGATTTGGGGAGAGCAAGATAGATTAGATTAATCCTCCCCTGGCACGTAGACCTCGTACTTGCATATACTTGAGCGCATTGCTGGAATTTGGCCTTTAATTGGCCTTTGAAAGATGACTATTTCCAATCCTTAACGTCACGTTAGCTGGTGACGCCTCATCAGATACGAGGGATCGTAACGCGGTTGTTTTCCTGTGCAGCCGCGCCGCGGTGTGTGACGTGAGCCGACGGCTGGGAAGAGTTCAAATTAGCGAACGCTAAATGAGCTTTTATCCGTCTTATCTCCCTACCTGGCTCGTGTACCGACGGGTAACTGGAGAGAGCCTAATTGGCCGACGCATTGGCTTATGCTTGCTAATAACGGTATCTTAAAGTACTATCTAATTTCTACACGTGGAGGTCACGTTACACATAGGGCATTTACAATATTGTATTCCATCCCGTTAGGTGTGTGTGTGTGTGTGTGTGTGTGTGTGCGTGTGCGTGTGCGCGTGTGCGTGTGTGTGTCTGTGTGTGTGTGTGCGTGTGCGTGCGTGTGCGTGTGTGTGTGTGCGTGTGTGTGTCTGCGTGTGCGTGTGCGTGTGTGTGGGTTGGGGTTGTTTACCTATTCTCTCCATCACTTCTGTGAGACTCGCCTCGCTGGCATTACGGCCTCATCTCCTTTTATAGAGTGAATTCGGCATTTTGAGACGGAGCCGGGGGTGGGCACGCTTGGCTCCTGGGATCGGAAGAAATGTAAATGGAACTACTCCCACAACCAAGGGGAGAGGAACCCTTGGAGGCCCTTGTGGGTCTTTTCACACACACGACACACACACACACGCACACACACGACACACACACGCACACGAGGGAGCTAGTGAGAGCGTTTTTTTTTAGATATTCAAGAAGTCATTTGAAATGCTAAAATACGAAGCAGTTTGAGTGCTTCCAGATCGCTCGGCCTACTGGTGAGATACGGTTCAGCTGTGAAGTGAACAGGCAGAGCGTTGTTGCATTATGACTAATGACACATTGCCGTATGCAACTGATTCATGGCAGGGTTATGTTCATGTATTTATTAATTTTCTCACAGGGGTCTTGACGACCTTGACCTAAACATGTGCATGACCATGTGACGGCATCGTAGCAGACCCCTCGGTTGTCCACATGGTCCCATCGATGGGGGACCATGTGGGCAAACTGATTGCTATTTACAAAGTTGAACTCTTGAATAATGTGTTGTATTTTATAAAACATCAATAAAAAATACAATAAAAAATTTAAAAAAATGTATTCTAATATATTTAAAAATATATTTTAAAAAGTGAAACTATTTCAACCTTTGAATCATGTTTGCTTTGCTTGCACTGTGTTCGATCTCAAGCTTATTTAACATTCATTCCACATTAAGGAATATTGTATATATATATATACTGTAGGAGTGCTCTGATATAAGTGTCACATGGATGTAAACGTACATCAGCCCTTAAGAACATGACACAGTCAACTGTTTTCACTCTGGCTTTTGTTTAAACAATTATTTAGCCAATATACCTCGGGCCCTTTGCTATTGTATTGGGAGTTATTCTCCTCCTGAATCACCGTGTTCGCTTCCTTGACCTCTCCTTCCTAAACCTCAGGGTTATGAGTTTGCCAACTCATTTTAGTGCTACCAGACTTCACTAAATCTCTGAGAACTGAAATGAAGCAAAGCAAATGTATTTCCACTTGGCCTGTGTGGCGCCTTGTTTAACGGTTAGCAAGCGAAGAGGACACACACACACACACACACACACACACACACACACACACACACACACACACACACACACACACACACACACACGACTTAAGCAGTGTTTGGGTTGGATTGGCTCCAGAAATAACATTGTTTGAAGTGGCTTTTTGGTCGCCACTGTCAATAAAATATCAGTTTATTTACCCATAATGCCATCATGAAACTGATTAAATACCGCCACAGTGCCATCCGTCATGTGACGTGATGATATTCAGTTAATTTATTCATATAACACCTGAGCAAATCTACTACCAGTGTAATCGAAAAATCGTTTTGGTGGTCTTGAGCGAAAGGCCTGCCAACGATCTCATTCAGCACACCGGACGTACAAGTTAGCGTGAGCGTACACCCACACACAACGTTGGGCCCCGAGCAGATATCATAGGTATGCAGAATAGTCGCGTATTCTCCACGAAAACACCAAAAATAAGTTTCCCCTCTCAAGAAAGGTCACAGAGTAAAGGCCAGCATGTTATTAACATTTGACCTCATCTACTGTTGCGCACTTGAGTCATTCAACAGTTTGTAATACCCGCCGGCTAGACCTCACCTGACCCGTCGCACTGTCTCATAAAAAGGTCATTCTCTCTGTGAGCGTCTCTTTTACATGCTAAACAACACACACACACACACAAGGCACCGGATACTCCCTCCCCACCGCCACCACGTTAGTGTGCTGCTGTCTCCTGGACCGCTGCCTTCTCCCTCGCCATTGGTTCTCTGGGTCTGCCTCTGGAGCACACTTGTGGCAAGACATCACTCACAGGGTGGGCCTGCCAGTCTAGATCTGTCTTCGTTTGGGGGTGTGGGGTGTGTGTGTGTGTGTGTGTGTGTGTGGGGGGGGGGGGGGGGGGGGGGGGGGGGGGGGGGGGGGGGGGGGGGAGGGAGGGAGGGAGAGATGGTGAGAGGGTAGGTCACAGTTGACCAACTCAGATGCGGAATAGCCATTATCACATTACCATAGAAACCTGGAAGCGACAGGGCCTAACGTGCACCCTGCGACGACTGAACATTAAGGACACTGTATGCTATATAGGGGCAGCGGAGGTACTGCTGCTTCTCATACATACATTACTATTGGCCCGCGTTATAATAATAAGGTCTGGACTTTCTGTGGTGGACCCTGACGTCAGCTCACGAAGCGCCATTACATGAGCCCCGGTCAGCGGGACCCGGCAGCCTTCCAGGTGTTTGTGGAGCGGTAGACCAGCACGGTGAATGTAATTACGGCACTCTGGCAATCTGATAACCTGCCAGTCTGCCTCTCAACACGAGGAAAGAACACCGGCATATTAAATGGGATTCGGCAAACGTGGCCGGGAGTAAGTTGAGAATGTACTCATGAAGCGGATAAGAGGGAGGGCCGAGCGTCACGTGTGATGTTGTATATTTTGTAACGCCTGTTTTATGTGCGTTATGTATGTTTTGTCAGATAGGCCTATATATTTTTGTATGCCTTTTTATTATATATATATATATATATACACAGTATATCTATATATATAGACCCTATCATATCATATTTGTGTATGAAGACGTTATGACATGCTGTGCACGCTGGGGGGGAATTTAACACTGCTGTCAATTTAGAAAGCAGTGTTCTCTTAAAGGTCAGAAACGCCAGCGAAAATCCAGCCCAGTGTGCAAATACTGCTTCGATAAAAAAGAAAATGATATATATAAATAATAGAGGTTATAACAACAGGTTAGTTTAAAACTGCTAAAAGATGATGTAAGCATCATCTTAGATAAGCAAGGACAAACAGCAGCCTTGCTCGCCCCAAGCCCACATCAGAGCTCAGATCCTAGCTAGATCTAAACTTCAAACGGGTGCAGGGGACCCGTTTCAACAATGGCAATACAATCTAAAAAAGGAGCTGGAAACACAATTGTTACCCTCAGTCAGGTTTCTCCCTCACCTGTAATTTCCTCCACACCCTGCCCCCTCTTTTATGGCACATTTCACGGCACGCCACATGCGTACAAGAACAGTCTCACGACGTAACTGTGGAAACATTAGATTGCGAGCAGGCTGCACATGTGCCTCGCTCCTGGGATGAAACAGCAAGGAGACTTCACCTTCAGGGAGCTGCGTCTACGCCAGCCCTCTGAGGATTGCCTCTTTGTAGGTTGCCCTCGGTTTAGGAACAAAGGCCTATGGTGGAAACTCGCTCCTTTGGCATGCCGGCGCAGGCAGCTCGACTGGACCTGTTAAAACTACAATCATAGGAGAGAGAGGGGGGGCATAACACCACAGCATTGTGTTCATACAAATAAAGATACAAAAACATTGTCACAGAACCACACTTTGAGTGTTTTGCTCTGTGTTTTGCCAGGAAAACACAATGGGATATTAAACACAAGTGGCAGCAACCTGAGCAGGACCACACTCAGTGAGAGAGGTTTGACATTCTCTTCTGTGACAGATTCGCTCTGATTCTCGAATATGTTGAGGGCACCGGGGGCAGGTCTAAACAAGGGATGCCGCAGACTGCATTAAAGAGGTTGTTCAAATGTGTGATTATGCACAAGAGATACACGGTCATCTCTACATCGACTTTAAAAGGCCTGGGGAAATGTGCTCATTTCCGTACCTAGACAACTGGCATACATTCAAACTTCTGAAGGATATAAAAAGACATAAAAGCTATGTAATAGTGGAAGGCTAGGGACCTTTTTTTTTCTTAAGTAAAAACAATTCTGCAAATGCATATTTATCCACTCAACAACGGCCATCTATAGGGTGAATGATATAAACAGAGGGAAAAGCCTTCACACGAAAGGAAAAGCTTTCAGCTCGTCTCCCTAATAACTCTGTGTGTCTTATGACGAACTGGGATTCCATTTTGCCTCCTTTTGCATTATATTCATCGAAGAAACAGTTCATCCGCTCTACCTTTGACATCTCAGGAAATGTGCTTCCTTATTTGGATGTAATGGTGTATGGGGTTATTTCGTTTCCAACCCTACCTTAACAAAAAACGACATTTGAAGTACGATGTGTGATGTGAACAAAGTGGTTTTTATGGCGATGGCTCACACAAGTTGTAACATTCCTCAAGGCGTTGCTGATGTGTTTAATGTAACACGGAGTGTGTGGTCCCACATTCCTGAGACAAACTACTCACAGACTCTTACCAGAGAGAAAACAAGATGAGTATAAAAATCACCAATGAGGCATTTTATTTAGGAGTTGGAACATTTTTCACAGAAAAAGATGACATCTATACTAAAATGCTAAAAACTATGTAATGAGCACAATAATACGTAGGCCTATTCGAAATACAATAAAAGCAATAGATTAATAGACAAGCAGTATAGTAGTCAAGGCATCATGACAAGACATTTTGTGCCATCTTACCTATAAAAGCCATATATCTGTCCCGTTTCTCCTTAAAGGTGAAGTTAAAAAAAATACATAATTACACCTCCCAAGCCTCCAAAAAAGTTTGATGCAATGACACATTGTCCATGCAATGTTGAAGTATATAAAAAGTACAAATTGACATCACAGCTACCTAATGCGGGAGCATGCGTAATTCATCAAATGGTGGGCATGGATTTTTTTTTTTTATGTTCTTTTTTTATTTTCTTCCTTTAATGGGGTAGGGATTAAGGCGCCATCATGACAGACGGCTGTTATTTGTTATTTCCACAGGGAGTAAGAGAAGCAAGAGCAAGCACTCTCATGCAGAGCATAACACCAGTCTTTGGCTCACTGTAGGGCATCAAAGACAGTGTCCCCACCTCCCTTAAACATCGGAGTTGATGCTGAGGTTGGCTAGCCGAGGGTCCGAGTTGATCTCGTACCGGTAGTGGTAACCCTCCATGTGGTCCCGGCACGCGTCGCGGATGTTGTACATCCACCGCTTGATGCCCTTGCGGTTCAGGTAGAGCACCAGCAAGAAGATGACCCCGATCAGGGCCAGCACCAGACCCAAGAACACGTACGACGTCTCCAGGACACCCTTCATGTCGCCCGAGTAGTTGCACTCCAGCCCGGAAGGTTCTAGCTGCAGCAGTGGCACGTGCTTCATGGCCCCTGGGTCTACGCAGGTGAGGTTCTGCCGGTCCGGCACCAGCTTGGAGTCCTTCAACCACGCCACCAGGTCCTCGATGAAGCAGTCGCAGCGCCAGGGATTCCCCTCCAGCAGGACTCGGAGGCCGGGCTTGAGGCTGAATTCTGCCAGGGTGGAGTTAGGGAGCTCCCTCAGACGATTGTCCCTCAGGTCCAGGTCCCGTAGGGGCGGGCCGGTGAGTGTTCCGTTCTGAAGGGCTATGAGGGAGCCGTTTCGCAGGCTCAGGGTCGTCAGCTTGGGAAGGCCGGTGAACATGCCGTCCGGGAGGATCACAAAGTCATTGTTGGACAGGTCCAAGCTCGTGAGATGTGAAAGGATTCCACTCTGCAGGACACTCTGAACTACATCCATGGAGGAATGATTGTGAAATGCACTGCTGAAGTTTAGGACTTGCAAGGTATTGTTAACAGGGAAAGCTCTCGCGCTAAAGTGCAGGATTTTGTTGTTGGTTAAATCCAGCCGTAAAAGGGTTGGCAAATTGTCAAACACCGTGGAATCCACAGATTTGATCTCGTTCCCATTAAGATACAGATCTGTTAACTGCTCTAGACGGGTAGGAAATGACTCCACGCTGATGTTAGAAATGTTGTTTCCTGTAACAAACAGGGATTTAGTGTTGGCTGGTAGCGGCTGTGGAATTGAGTCCAAGTCCTGATTTTGGCATTTAACAGTTTGCGTCGCGCACAAACATTTGTCTGGGCAAGATTTACAGGTCGAAACCACGGCAAGGAAGAGCAACACACGCATCAGACCCAGGTGTGTTGGTGCAGCCCGGGTTTGTCCACCAGTATACACACGCGATGAACTCGTAGCACGCATTTTAAACTCACGGGTTTGTACAGATCTGATGAGAACACCGCGCGTAAAGACTGCGTGCAGACCCGGTCACGACCGCTCCGTGGAGAGACTGGAAACTTTTCAGCGTTTCGCCCCCGTCGGTATCCTATAGCCCCCACTTCCGACTCAAACTTGTTGGGATTGATCCAAAAAATTGGCCCCAAACCATAACTATATGAGTCTACATTTCCGTGAACGGTATTACTGCTGCGTGGTAAATTCTTGAAGTTACTCACAGCCCTTGCTATTCCTGATCCAAAACTTAAAATTTAATATCAAGCCACGATATTGTCTCGTTTAAAAAAAGAACTGCGCGTTTCGTTCGGCTTGTGTCGTTGTTGAACGACTTATTTAAAAAGGATGGCAAACAAACAATCAAGCCTTAAATCCACATGACGCCATCGGATGTGACTCCTTGTTCTGCTCGTCCAAGACAGCGGGACACCAGGGAGCTCCAGATATGATGCCACGGCGCAGACCATTACAAGGACGGGACCAACCATTTCCTGTGCAGTGTGGGGGGGAGGAGAGCTATAACTAACTTTATTATTTACCACAACTCCTCTTCTAATGTACGTCTGCTATGTCATTGTAAAAATAATTACTGTCACTGTAATGATGCGTATCTTAAAAAAAAGTCAGCGCGCATGCCAAAAGGGATCAGAATGATGCTCAGAGAAATGTTGGTTTGCTCCAATTTCACTTTTGGAGTGGTGGTGATGTGAGATGGGCCCCCACGGGTGAACCAGTCTGATGTATTGGCCTATTATAAATGTTGACACCCTAACCAGTTCTCTGGGCTGTAACCTAGGTCGGCACACAGTTGTATTTGGTTAATGTCATCCTCCGTGGGAAACACATTCTTTAAATTATGAATGACATTTTAGAAGTAGTTTTTTTCTGAGATTTATTCAGATTATCTGTTGATGGCTCTGCAATACAATCGTTATTCAACCCTACCCCCTACGGCACAATGTTCTTCTACGAAGACTTACAATTATGCTAAGTCCCTAAAGTCTGGGGCCTATCGTCACAAGATCCAATTCTAGCTAAATTGGATCTGTTGGAAATGTGATTCAGACCTATACTGTATCACAAAGAGGTATTTATGGAATTGCCACCCCCTAGTGTTATATCATTTGAATACACAATTCTGCAGAGACTAGATACTGAAGATATCCCCC
>OOFB01035429.1:23401-38436 GCA_900323305.1 Trachyrincus murrayi | reverse complement strand
GGGGCCCCCCCCCCCCCCTTCGAGCACAGTGGGTCTAGACCAGCCACTGAGTGACTCTTCTATTGCCCCCATTTCCAGCATAGCCGTCCTGAACAATGTTTGCCTTTCTGTTCAGGTAACCAATACAGACGTGACGTAACCGTCACGCCTGGGGACGTTTCAATGTGGTGGTTAATGAGCGATGTGCGTAGGGGGGAGAAGATGTCAGCAAACCGTTGCTACAACTTAGCGACCTCGGATGTCTGTCACAGGGGACCGATGCAGATTGTTTTGATTTGATAGCCTCCGCTCACAGCTCACCCTCCTGGAACGTCGACGTCACCAGCGAGGCCGGGCGCATTGCATATTTTTAGGAGATTGAGGTGCTAAATCTGTGCCCCTGCCCCCCTGTCAGAACGCACAACCCCGTAGTCAACATCCCCGACCCGCTGTGTGACCACAGAGGGACCTTGCCATTTGGCAAAGTAATTTTGAGCTGGACATGGGAGGCTTGTCTCAGACGGAAAGTTGCAGTCATCCATGGCACGGCATGGCAATCTGCTCCAGCTGGTCCCAATTGTTTTCTGTGTACTCCAGCTGTCCTGAAAATACTCTGAGAGTTCAAGATATCGACTTATGGTGATACCGATTTATTCTGAATTCATTACAATATGCCCTTGAAATGATCAAAATATGAGCTTTGAAACGGAAGGAAAACTAGTTTTCGTCTGATACGATACTTTACATTTCCATATGCTTCGATGTACGGACCCTCAATTATACTGTTAATTCATAATCATATTGATATTTTGTAAAATGCCGCATGATAATCATGATAATACATTATTCCACATCGCCCAGCCCTCCCCGTGCGTCCTCTTGAGTCCTGTACTCTCGCTGTGGAAAATCACATCCTGTAGAATCAATACAGAACCTCCCGGACGATTCCTCCTACATTTATGTAGGAGGTGACTGTATCAGTGATTGCACGAGAACAGGTTACGATGCACCTCTCAAGGTTTCATGGGCAGATGAAGGATTGCGTTGTGTGTGATCTGTTTGTATGCATGTGTGCATCTATCTATGCATGTATCTATGTGTTCTGTTCTATTCCCAGGACTTTGATATAGACATCGTCGCGGTGATCAATGACACGGTGGGCACCATGATGACCTGCGGCTACGACGACCATCACTGTGAGATCGGCCTGATCGTCGGTAAGAGATCAGAGAGACCGGGCACCAGCCCGGGAACGCAGCGGGCACCAGCCCTTGAATTGTCACGTGATCACGTGTCATCTGACACCAAGCTTCATTGGATAACAAGCTGCTTTGAAGGCGGCGTTATTTTTTTCTTTTTAATTATGGGTTAACTGTTTAGACTAAATAGAGGATGTGGAGTCTCAAGTCGGAATGCGGGAATTATAGGCTAGTACAATAATTACACTCCCTCTCCCTATCATAAACCAGCCTGTATTTTATAACAGGAATAGGCTGATCTTCAAGGTACAGTTTCATGAAACGGTTTATAAAACAAATAGACTGCAGAGAATAATCGATATGTCCAATGTGATATTCATAACTAAAAAGGTTGTTTTGAAGTATGTATTTTCATAAGCTGTTTGTGACTTTATCGACTGGACGGTGAACAACAAGACAGGAAAGAGGATGGAAAGGGGCGAGGGGGATTGCCTATGTGGTCAGCCACTGAACGTGCGGCTTGTTTCTTTTGACTCGTCTGATTGGGTAACGCGGGCCCTCGTACCTGGCAGGCACGGGCACCAACGCCTGCTACATGGAGGAGATGCGCAACATGGAGCTGGTGGAGGGCGACGAGGGCCGCATGTGCGTCAACATGGAGTGGGGGGCGTTCGGAGACGACGGCGTGCTGGACGACCTGCGCACCGTGTTTGACCACGAAATTGACGCCGGCTCCCTGAATCCCGGAAAGCAGCTGTAAGTGTTTTTCTTTTTGTGTGCAAAAGACGACGCCGTCGTGGGTTACAAAATGGGATGGACGAAGTCTGCATGCGAAGCGATCACAAGTAACCGGCCTGAAAACACTTAGTTGCTTTGCCCGTCAAAGTTGATAATGATCCTGTGACTCTATTCCCACAAGAGTCACCCATGCTATGACATGATATTTGGAGAAAAGCATCACCCAATTTCGCAAGAAAGTGATGGTTACATATCAAACACCTCATCGAGATCACATTGAAGTCCCACTCGCTTCTCCTTTAGTGCCCGATTATTCCCAAAAGGTTAAATACTCAGAGAATACATTCTTAAGGCAGAAATACACTACACTAGGGACGGTAATCGGCAGGGTCCTCATGATACGATATCGCAACGATTCTTTGAGTGCCGATACGATATGCATTGCGATTCTGTAAATATTCATTTATATTTTGTGTGGCTAACGTTGGCGTTCGGGTTCTACAGTTCCGCCATTCTTTTTTAGCGTGACTGTGGCCAAACAGAACAGAACATATTAACGATTGGCGAATACACTATAGCGCCCTCTGTAGCACAGTACCATTATTTTTGCTTCAAGGAAAGGTCACTAAGTTAACATTGATGTTTGTGGCTTACATTTTTTGTTGCGAAAAAGAAAAAACTATTTTTGAGTCAACCTGACGACACAAGTATCGCAGAAGTAAAGAATCCTGATTCTCACGTGAATCGATCCCTAGTTTACACATCCGTGTAAAAACATTAGAATCAGATCCTTTACTAAGTTGGAAGTTTTATTTTCTTCTTATACTCTCTTACTTCTGCTGTTGTGCTTTGTTGTCCATCTCTAACGTTGTTAAACTCTGAACTCGGCTATCTTGTTAATGAGTTGTCAGTAGTATCAATGAAGTAGGGATTTTTTTCAGCAAAAATCCCTACTTCATTGATACTAAATGCATCTCGCTCTCGCTCGCGCACAGGTTTGAGAAGATGATCAGTGGCTTCTATATGGGCGAGTTGGTTCGCCTCATCCTGGTGAAGATGGCCAAAGACCAGATGATCTTCCAGGGTCAAGTGACGGCCGGCCTGCTGACCACCGGCCACTTCAACACCAGCCACGTCTCTGCCATCGAAGCCGACAGGTGAGGCTGTAGGTGGGAGAGAGACAGGTGGGGATATGGGTGGAGGAGTGGGGGCTGAATGATTCACAGTGGTTGTGACCTAAATGTTTGAGTTGCTGAGTGCCACAATTGTTTTAATTACAAACACTGCACTGTTGCACAATCACCTCATGATAGCCTACCTTTTCAGTCACCGACAAGTTTTTGAAGTCACAGACAAAAGCCCCAAATCGGAGGCATATTGTAGCACGACGATCATGTATTATGAACTGCTCAAAGATGCAATCGAACCCGGAATCCTTCCTGCTGGGAGTTACGGTGTGTGGAGTGTGGTGTGTGTGTGTTTGGTGGCTGGTTTAAGCAGCCTCACCTGGCCCGAGTCAGGCTGATTAGACTCCGCTCACCTGTGGTGCATTGGCCAATCAAGGCCCACAGGTTAAACCAGCCATCACCACACACATTCGGGAGGAGTGTGGACATCAGCACTTACCGCCTGCTCTGCCTGCAGAACTGTTCCAACTTTATACTGCAATAAGCCTGTTTCTACTCAACGACTGCCTGTGTCTTGTGTTCGGAGGAGCCCAGAGAAGCCACTTCGGTGGCACGTGGCACTACTGCTACAGGGTGTTTCGAACAACTTGATGTTTACCTGTTCCAGGGACAACGCCGGTCTGCTGGCCGCCGAGAAGGTACTGCAGGGGCTGGGGCTGACCCCGTCCACGGAGGACTGCGTGGCCATCCAGAGGGTGTGTCAGGTGGTGTCCACGCGCTCCGCCCACCTCTGTGCCGCCACGCTGGTGTCCGTCCTGCGGCAGATCCGCGACAACAAGGCTGCGGAGAAGCTCCGCACCACCGTCGGCGTGGACGGCTCCGTCTACAAGAGCCACCCACAGTAAGTAGGGAGAGCCCCGAGTGGCAGGCCTGGCCTTGGGAGTTGCAGTCTCATGTCTTTTATCCAAAGCAACTTAAGAGTGCATTTGTTTTAGACATGTCATTAGTGAGCAGGCAGGTGCTAGGGATCCCTGCAGGTAGACTGTGGACATTGGAGTTCGATCCCAGAACCTCTCGGCATCCTAACCAAATGTTCACTTGGATGTTGCGTCTTGTGAAACACCTGTGGACCATGAGGTGGATGAGGCAATGATGTCAGTGTGACGGTGTCTGGTAAGGGGTCTATTATCTGAGTATTAGTTGATGTAGCTGCTGAACAGTCCATAGCTGTGACTGATGGCCCTGGTCTCCCTGCTGTGTCTTTAAGAGACCAAACTTTTTATAGTGTGTAAAAAGTTAGGCTTTGTGAATCGACTGTCACAATCGTGTGACTCTTGTGTGAATCGTGCAAACCTCATGTTCTGAATCCTACAGGCACTCTGTCCAATCGTTATTTATTTTACTTTGTAGTACTTACATTTCATCACCCCAATGTTGATTATAGGTTTTGATTGTTGTCGGACTCACCTGCCGGTTTGGAAAAAGCGTCTGCTGAATGACCAAATCTCCAATGTAACCCTCCTCCACCACCTCCTCCTCCACCTCAGGTTTGCCCGCCGGCTCCACAAGATGGTGCGGCGGCTGGCGCCCGACTGCGACGTGCGCTTCCTGCGCTCGGAGGACGGCAGCGGCAAGGGCGCCGCCATGGTGACGGCGGTGGCGTACCGGCTGGCCGTGCAGCACGCCGAGCGCCAGCGCATCCTGGACACGCTGCGGCTGGGCCGGGAGCAGCTGCTGGAGGTGAAGAGGAGGCTGGAGGAGGCCATGGAGCAGGGCCTGGCCAAGGAGACCCACCAGCAGGCCAGCGTCAAGATGCTGCCCACCTACGTCCGCGCCACGCCCGACGGCACAGGTGAGCCGGACCACCCGCCCTGGCTGGCAAACTTTATACAGTAGTAAGTGTAACCTGAAGTTAGGGACTCACGATTGAGCGGGAGAACCGCTGATGCTAATGCACTCTATAGTGTTAGGTGTGGGGGTCATGGCTCCGGGGGGCCCCGGTACGTCATCGAGCCCCCATTTCAGACCCGCCTAAAAGATCAAGAACAAAACAAGGATGAAAAACAGTTTTAACGGTCCAACTCCACAATTCAGTACTAGATAATTCTGCGTGTTTAGAAACAAATCACTGAATTTACTACTTTAATGAACTCCTCAGGAAACACTGTTGTGTAGTTCTTTCACTGTCTCTAATGGGGTCACACCAAGTCTGTTTGTGGATCTGTACCAGAGTTCACTTTGCTCCTATGTCGATATGTCATATTCCCTAAATGGATGTTTTATAACTCTCAACCCTGTTGGCTTGAAAAAAACGGATTCCTTTTGACTTTTTTTTTTTTTTTTTGCACCTGCAAGAGTTTTCTGTAGTCTGTTAATAAAATGGATCTCACCTAAGGACACATCTAGAATGAGGCGATGGAATCGCTGCTTCCTTAGTTACACCGTGGCTCTTTAAATGTCACGCTGGCAACCTAAGGTAGTTCATCAAAGTATTGTGAAAGTGTATCGGTTCAGCTTATCTGGAAACTATTTCATACCGTAATTTTGATCAATTAAGTATTTAAGTGAAATGTTAAGATACAATCATATATATATATCAAGGATATATCAAATACATAGGAACAGTGTCAGTAAATTGAAGCGCTACAGAAAAGCAGTACTGCTTAATATAGAAGAATATAGAAGGGCAATGATGTCACCATCAACAGTGACCGCTTTTCACAGTAATGCGTGTGTACGTACGTGTGCGTGCGTGCATGTGTGTGTATGTGTGTGTGTGTGTCTCCTCACCAGAGCACGGTGACTTCCTTGCTCTCGACCTTGGGGGGACAAACTTCCGGGTGCTCCTGGTGCGCGTGCGTACCGGGAAGAGGCGAAATGTGGAGATGCACAACAAGATCTACAACATCCCACAGGACATCATGCAGGGCACCGGAGAGGAGGTACGCCGCCACCGCCGCCGCCTCCTCCTCCTCCTCCTCCTCCTCCATCACGGGGGGGAATCAATGAACGACGAGTGGGCCGTGATGGAACAACTGATGTTGTGACTGATTATGTTTTCCTTTCGAGTAAATTAGCATGAATACAGCCTTGCTGTGGGAAAGTGTTTCGTGTCGCAGAAATCTTTTTCCTGACTCCAGTTTAGAGTTGCATACACTGGGGACAAACTTGAATCTCAATATTTTGTGCCTCAGATATGTATGCCTGTATATGTTGTCATAGCTCTTCGACCATATCGTGCACTGCATTGCGGACTTCTTGGAATACATGGGAATGAAAGGGGCATTCCTCCCCCTGGGCTTCACCTTCTCCTTCCCCTGTCAACAAAGACAACTGGATCAGGTAATGCACCTCGTCTGTGGATGACCCATAAATGCGATGTTTGTTTCTTGTGTTGCCGTCAAAGTCAGTGTTTTATTGATCACTTGCACAGTACAACACAGAATGAGGGAAAGAAAACGTCGTCTGTTGGTCCCGTGACCAATTAAATGTGTTTACGTGTGTAAATGTATCCCCGTGTGTGTATGTTGTATAGATTTATTTGTTCGATTTGTAACAACCTTTATTAACCCTACAGTCTCCTAATTACTAAGTATTTACCCGGGAAATATATGGTCAATTATAGTATATTATTGGGTAATTACCACTGGTAAATAAGTAGGTAAATACAGACTACATCTGAAATAGAGGAGGTGTTTCTGAGAATTGTTTGCTTACTTTCCTATGAAGTACACAATCATATCTGAGTTATTACCAACCTAAAACGGTCACAATGACACGGTACTCTTGAGTTCACTTGATAGGTAATGGTGGAGGTTTTTCTTAGTATTTCTCTGTATTTACCATTACCCAATAATATACTATAATTTACCATGTATTTACCGATATTTATTTAAACAAACATGTTAAACAAATGTTGAACAAAACGGTACACAACGCTGTCATGTACTGTACCTCCTGAGATCAGTTGGTAAGCTACCTCCACCCATCCCAACAACACCGTATGAAAACTAATTAGACCACGACAACCCCTTAATATATACTGATAATGTCATTGTCTCACACACACACACGCAGGGCATCCTGCTTAAATGGACGAAGGGATTCAAGGCAACTGGCTGCGAGGGGCAGGATGTTGTCACACTGCTGAAGGACGCCATTCACCGCAGAGAGGTCAGTTCACGCGCAGTAAACAATTAAGGCATTATGCAGTAAACAATGTAGGCGTTATGCAGTAAACAATGTAGGTGTTATGCAGTAAACAAAACAGGGATTATGTCGGAACACATTGGCGGCTGCTTTATAAAAGGCTGCCAGAGGCCACAGGCCACGATGAATTGAACAAACAAACGACGACTAACATTCACTGTTGCCACTGACGACAGGAGTTCGACCTGGACGTCGTGGCGGTCGTCAACGACACCGTGGGAACCATGATGACCTGCGGCTACGAGGACCCACTGTGCGAGGTGGGTCTCATCGTAGGTGAGTGCACCACGGTTGCCGTGGCAACGACTCTTTTCTTGCCACGTGTTGCGTGTGATAAGCATGCAATGCAACGCACGAGCTTACCATTCGCGGTGCCCATTAGTCGCGTGCCTTCACATAATAATTGAGGATGTAAACGATGTCATCCGCATCAGCTTTGAACGTGCATTGGCAGTTACAACCTGCAATTACAAGACATTTGAGTGAATAAAAAGGACATTAGTGTAGCTATCATTTTCACCATTCAGTAGTATTATTATTCTGCCCTTACTAAAGCTGGATGGCTTGGCAGATAACTAACACAATATTGTAGACAGATTGTGACAAGAGGAGGCAGATGTCCTTCGTTTGTCTCATCCAATATAATTTGTAAAACTGTAACACAAACATAAAATTATTGTATTACAAAAAACACTTTTCCTTGACCTTTTATGGAAAACGTCATGAGGTCAAGGAAAGATGTGAATGAGAATTTATAAGGACTGAGGAAAAGACAACCGCGGTGCTGAGAGAATCCGACTGCACTTACACGTCATGGACATGGGTCTCCCGTGGTGGTGAAGCTACAATGTTAAGAAAATTGAATAATTCGCCCTGTGCGTTCTTAGCGTGTTGGTTGCTACAGGCTTTGTGGACAATTACTTGTCCACTTGGAATTTAAATTAAAGAAAGGAATATAGGCTACCAGTCACAAAAGTGAAACGAAATGGTTGTCACATTGAGAATGGTTGCTCACGCTCACCCTCCTGATCTGCGTCCCTTGTCGGCCAAGTTGATCGCTTGTTTTTGTGGACACCCGAATGGTGAGTCGCTTTACATGTATGGACGGGCCCAGTGGGGATCAAACCCTTCACCCTGGCAGTGTTAATGCCATCAAATTAAATCACAATTTTCCCATTGAAATACAATGGTGACTGGTCTTTTTGCATCCAACCACCGCCAGCCACCATTTTGCATTGAATATCACGGGTGACTGCGAGGCATAACTTTCTTTCTTTCTTTTTTTTAACATAAGGTTCTTGTTCAGCCTGGACCCTTTTTTTGTGGGAAGCCACATTTCTAGGTAGAGATGCATTTGACACGTTCCTGTACCCCCCACGGTTCCAGGCACGGGCACCAACGCCTGCTACATGGAGGAGATGGCGAACGTGCAGCTGGTGGAGGGCGACGAGGGCCGCATGTGCATCAACATGGAGTGGGGGGCGTTCGGAGACTGCGGGGAGCTGGACCACCTGTGTGCCGAGTTCGATCGCGTTGTGGACGAGAACTCCAACAACCCAGGAAAACAGAGGTACGGAAGAAATTGTGCATTATAATCAAATAAAACAGGATATAGAGGCTGCTGTAGGCAATATTTGACAGTTGGAAAGAGAGAGAGAGCAGAAGAGAGCAATATTTTGAAAATAAACACCCCCAAAAAAACGCTCCCTCCCTCCCTAAGTTTCTCTGCCGTTGATACGTTTCGCATTCACGCACCTGTGGTGGAGCTTAGCTATATGTGATTGACAGGCAAGATGGAGTCCCCGAAACAAGCAGAAGAGATGCCCTGATTGGTCAGACATTAGGTGGGAGGGGGTCTAAAAGCAAAATTGTCTCGTACAAGCACAGTCAACTAGAAACAGACATTCTCACACTTCCCTCACTAATACCTCACGGATGGCTATGCCGTATTTAACAAATTACACTCAAATGATAGCGGGGAACGAATGGGGCAGACCGCTGAGTCGGCCTTTCGCCCCCAGCTTTGTTTTAGATGGCTTTATTGCGGAGCGCATATTGCAGACTTTGTGTAGACGTGCCTTCTTTCAAAGCATGCACCGCTCTGCAGGGCTACGGCAACACAAGACGGACAAACACAGGCAGTACACCATATGTTCACAAAACTGGCTGGGGGTGCTTAATTATAGTGAAACCATAACTTTGTTTTTAACTCCGTTACACCACCAAAACTAGGCAGGTGGTGTATCGGCTGAAGATCTCTCTGTTGGCTCCACACTGCTCATCTATCGGACTTCAAAGAGAGTTTACCTGGCCGCCTCCTTTTCAAGCATGGCTTGGCAGCTGTATGTCCTATCCTACATTCATGTATACATCAATGCTGGTGTGCATTGTAGGTCACCAATAATCACATCTTGTTTTTGTACCTTTTCTTCAAAGGCTTATTGTTCAGTAGTAAATATAGCCTGCTTTTAATGATGTCTTCTCCATCTCATGCTAATTGAAGATGAAAGGAAATCCATTTCCAGAGCAGTCGATGCATGTATTCATGTTTGTTTACGATGAGGTCCTCTCATGGCTAGCTCTCTTGCCTGTATAAATAGAGCAAGCCTATAATGGCATGGAGCCATGTTAGCCAGGTACAGTACTCTTGTGTCCATACGTACACAAATAACGCACACAATAAATGAATAAACAAGATGCTTTTGAGATGCAAGGCATGTCGGTGAGCAGTGCGCTGCAGAGATGACGGACGAGGAAGGAAAGCAAATGCAATCAATGTGGAGACACGACGAGGAGCGAGGGAACACAATCAGCCGTATTGTCTGCCATGAGATTGAGTGCTCTCCGGGGTCTGAGATGAGACCGGAGCACGGAGGAGTTGCGTTGGAAGTCGTTCGCATGTAGGGCACGTAACCTATTGGACAAACTAGGCACACAATCTAAAAACGACTCGCTATTCCAACAGTTTTAGCTAAAAACTGGGCCTTACATGGGCCGTTGGGCGATGTTGACAAAAAGATCTCTCTCTCTCTCTCTCTCTCTCTCTCTCTCTCTCTCTCTCTCTCTCTCGCTCAGGTACGAGAAGATGATCAGTGGCATGTACCTGGGTGAGATTGTGCGGAACGTGCTGCTGGAGTTCACCGATAAGGGCCTGCTGTTCCGGGGCAAGCTGTCAGAGAGGCTGAAGACGCGGGGTATCTTCGAGACCAAGTTCCTGTCGCAGATCGAGAGGTGAGCCTCTTAAGGGTTGGATACGTCTTAACAGAACAAGAGCTCAATATTTATACTTTTAGGTAGATAGGGGGTGAGGCATCATGCTCAAGGCTACAGGGTAGGCCGCGGACATTGGGGATGTTCAGGGCTAGGGTTTGAACACACTAGCCTCTTCGCTACCCTGCCCCGGGTCATTTTTATTTAGCGTAAAAGGAGTAATGCAGGCTAAAATACTTGTGTGTAATAATGTGTCCATCCTCTTACTAAATGATTTCTCTCAGTAGTGATTCGGAGACAGAACCCCTGAGTTGTTGTAATATCTGATACTCATGGTTGATGCTACAACATTTTGAAGACATAATCTCCTATTAAATCCCATTGTACATACTGCCGCAATATCTCCGCGTGACGTAGTACCCCTTACAGAAATACTGTATGGGGTAAATACTACACAAAACAGTACAATAGGACCTGGTTTTGCAGTGTACATTACCAATAATTACATCTTAACAATGTCAAAGCGTTTTAGCCACTACCTTTCCTTTTAAGTCATATCCTTGTGAGGATCATTTGTACCCTTTTAGGGTAAAAAAGTGCACTTTTAGCACATTTTTTATTTACTGGTAAAGTCCTTGGTCACCCAAATCCGTCATTTGCTTCAATTTAGGTTTGTTTAGTGTTTTTGGCACCCGGTGTGCATAGTCAAAATGATAAATGTTTTGAAATGTGTCGATTTTTATTGTTTTGTATTTTGAAGGGGAGTTCTTTATTAACTGTTATCATCTTGTCAATTGCTAGTATGTTATGAGTTAAAGGGGAATTTCACTTTATAACACTTCTGGGGTCATCTTCACACATACCCGGGCTTTTTGTATGCACACCAGACAGTTTTTAGGTTGCTTACTTCCATATTTAGATATTTGATAACCGTGTGAGAAACACCCCCCCCCCCTCCAACAGAAGCCCATTCAACATCAAACTCCACGTTAGACTCATGGTCAACACACGTCCCTGCTTCTCATGACTGATATCGTCCTTCTAATGAATGTGTCGCTCTTCATTTTTCCATTAGTTATTTCATAATGTTGAAGTGTACGCTGTTTTGTTGCTTTCCTTTACAAATGCAGGAAGTAGAGTAGTAGTTTCTGGCCGCGTAGCCAGAGAAAAACTAGTGCGATTCCCGGGCGTGCACGCGGCTTCCGTGGTCCGTGTACCAGCTTCAGCTGATCATAATGGACGTGCCGCTCCGTGTCCCGTGCATTTCGGCCATAACTGTTACCGTTGTTATTTTAGCTCACGCATTAGTTTAGAGCAGTGATGAGACTCTAGCCGTGCTGCACACCTCTCACCACTAGAATTGTCACTGGCCGTGGTATAAATTATTATCAACTTTGCGGCCAGTTGTTGTTCCTCCATGTTTAGTATGATGAGCAGACAGGCTTGCGACCACGCCTTTGCAGTGTACGCCAGTCTTGTAGTGTGCGACCCCACATCGTAACCTAGTCTTAGGTGTGTTGCGACAGTACGACGGGAAACGGCCTGCGACGCTAAGATTTGAAAGTCGTGTAGTGTATACCTGGCATACACTACTACACGACACACTACACGTCACTACGAGGGTAAATGGAAGCATTGATTGGTTGAAGGTGATGGCGTACACTGTATGGACTGTTCTTAGTGTTCAACGAGTCTTCCTCACTGTTCTGCAGTATGAATCTGTTGGTTCATGCCATACAGTCATCTATAAATAATAATCCACCATGTTTATTACATGGGACACAAAGTCTACAGATCCTATTGCACATTTAACATACTATTCTATGTTTCTACACTCTTATTAATCCTCACTCCAGGGCCAGGAGTCGTGAAAAATAACCCAGTAAGGTCCAGTGGATTTGCTTTACTTCTCATTTTTCCAATCGATTGTTAAAATTAAAATGTCTGAAGTTGAACAACACTTCACTTTCACAATGAAAAAACGATCTAATCTGTCTGTCAACAATTCTCCTCCATCCATGTGAAATGAATCGGTTTTATTGAGGTCAACAGGTCAATGTACTCAATGTGTGAATGTAACTGCCAACATGATTTGACCACACAACATAATTTACAACAAAGAGAAAAAACAACCATGATGCATGTCTTTCCTTGATGGCTTCTTCGCGATCCTTGATGTATTTCTCGACATTTTTTTTTTAATGTATTTTTTTTCTCGCTACCGTCGACCCGCCTCCTCCTCTCCAACGCCGCTCTCTGATTGGTGGGCACAGTGACCGGCTGGCGCTGCGGCAGGTGCGCTCCATCCTGCAGCACCTGGGCCTGACCAGCTCCACGTGTGACGACAGCATCCTGGTGAAGGAGGTGTGCAGCGTGGTCGCCCGCCGAGCCGCCCAGCTCTGCGGCGCCGGCCTGGCCGCCGTGGTGGACAAGGTGCGGTGCCACCGCGGCCTGGAGCACCTGCGCATCACCGTGGGAGTAGACGGCACGCTGTACAAGCTGCACCCACAGTAAGGACCTCCTCCATTATTACTATCACCACCAGCATTACTACCACCACCACCACTAACACCGTCACCACCAGCATTACTACCACCACCACCACTAACACCGTCACCACCAGCATTACTACCACCACCACTAACACCGTCACCACCAGCATTACTACCACCACCACTAACACCGTCACCACCAGCATTACTACTACCACCACTAACACCGTCACCACCAGCATTACTGCCACCACCACCACCACTAACACCGTCACCACCAGCATTACTGCCACCACCACCACTAACACCGTCACCACCAGCATTACTGCCACCACCACCACTAACACTGTCACCACCAGCATTACTGCCACCACCACCACCACCACCACCACCCCCATCATAACTACCACCACCACCACCCCCACCACCACCACCATCACTACCACCACCACCACCACTAACACCGTCACCACCAGCATTACTACCACCACCACCACTAACACCGTCACCACCAGCATTACTGCCACCACCACTAACACCGTCACCACCAGCATTACTACCACCACCACCACCACCACCACCACCATCATTACCACCACCACCACCCCCCCCCCCACCTTCACCCCCACCACCACCCCCCCCCCCCCCACCACCACCGCCTCCACCACCAGCACCACCACCACCACCACTAACACCGTCACCACCAGCATTACTACCACCACCACCACTAACACCGTCACCACCAGCATTACTACCACCACCACCACTAACACCGTCACCACCAGCATTACTACCACCACCACTAACACCATCACCACCAGCATTACTACCACCACCACTAACACCACCACCACCAGCACCACTACCACCACCACCACTACCACCACCACCACCACCACTACTACCACCACCACCACCACCATCACCACCACCATCACTACCACCACCACCACTAACACCGTCACCACCAGCATTACTGCCACCACCACCACTAACACCGTCACCACCAGCATTACTGCCACCACTAACACCATCACCACCAGCATTACTACCACCACCACTAACACCATCACCACCAGCATTACTACCACCACCACTAACACCGTCACCACCAGCATTACTACTACCACCACTAACACCGTCACCACCAGCATTACTGCCACCACCACCACCACTAACACCGTCACCACCAGCATTACTGCCACCACCACCACTAACACCACCACCACCAGCATTACTGCCACCACCACCACTAACACCGTCACCACCAGCATTACTACCACCACCACTAACACCGTCACCACCAGCATCACTACCACCACCACCACCACCATCACCACCACCATCACCACCACCACTCCCACCACCACCACCACCCCCTCCACCACCGCCACCACCACCACCACCACCACTACCACCGTCACCACCAGCATTACTGCCACCACCACCACTAACACCATCACCACCAGCATTACTACCACCACCACTACCACCATCACCACCAGCATTACTACCACCACCACCACCACCACCACCAGCATTACTACCACCACCACCACTAACACCGTCACCACCAGCATTACTACCACCACCACCACTAACACCGTCACCACCAGCATTACTACCACCACCACCACTAACACCGTCACCACCAGCATTACTACCACCACCACTGACACCGTCACCACCAGCATTACTGCCACCACTAACACCATCACCACCAGCATTACTACCACCACCACTAACACCGTCACCACCAGCATTACTACCACCACCACATAACACCATCACCACCAGCATTACTACCACCACCACTAACAGTCACCACCAGCATTACTACCACTACCACTAACACCGTCACCACCAGCATTACTGCCACCACTAACACCATCACCACCAGCATTACTACCACCACCACTAACACCATCACCACCAGCATTACTACCACCACCACTAACACCGTCACCACCAGCATTACTACCACCACCACCACCAACACCGTCACCACCAGCATTACTACCACCACCACCACTAACACCATCACCACCAGCATTACTACCACCACCACCAACACCACCACC
>OOFB01035429.1:0-20879 GCA_900323305.1 Trachyrincus murrayi | reverse complement strand
TGATTAAACACAGGGGAATGTGGTGTACATTCTGCACCATAGAGCCAAATTCGTTTTTAAATCTATGAATATAACGTTTTACCGTGATGGATGACAGCCATGTGAAGGGTTTGTTTTGTTTGGTTTTTAATCCTGAAGTAGCGACTTTTTAAGTCCACTGTTTGCACTAAAGACCATAAACCATTTTGTCTCTGTATTCATAATAATATGGATAATAATACATGACATAATTTTCATCATGTCTCCTTGTCTTATTTTGTAGTAGTTGTAGATGTAGTAGTTTTGTTTTATTGGGCTTCACTGGACTTGCATATTAATTCAGCTGCATGCCATGCATGTTTGCATTTGATACTACCTACATTGAAATTTGATTATTTATAATAATATATTCGGCATTGTAGAACACTCAGTGGCAGTTTTTTGGTGCCTGATTTCGATCGTCTACCCCTCGCTTTCGGGGAAAAAGTCCCAACCCGGAAAAAAGAAACCTTTCAAAGAGTTATAGCCAAGTACGCCGAGTTATCGCAGAGGCTAGCAAGTTAATGCTCAAAGAAAAAATGGGATATCCAATAAATGAAACCTGGATGCATCGGCCATATCTGGGCTCCCCGCTGCCAGAACAGACCCAATCGCTTCCTCTTCGAACGAGGCCACGCCTCTGGGCTGTACGGAGATCATGGCCACACCCCCAAGCCCCCAAAGCCAAAGTGCATTCTGGATTTACCACTTTCTGGCCCGGCAAAAAATGTGTCCTCTTACTAAATTACTGATTGACTTCTGATTGAAGCGCCATAGAGTGTCTCGACCTGGCACGGTTCGATGCCCATGGAAGCCGAAACAAGACAAACGTCCCCTTGTTGTTCGACCTACATCATTTAATTATTAAGTCTGACTGGATTTGGAAGGGCTTCCAGGTTTGGCCGGAGAGCCGTGATTAATACTCGAGTCCACCAGCAATTATTGCACTAATGCCTGAATCAGTCCTATAATTAATTAATTAATTCATAGTTAATTGTATTTAAGCACCTTAAGGAGGAGGCCATTGTGTTCTACATGTTTCATGGCTTTGTGTTAAACAAAACGGTTCGCATTTGCATTAAAGACTCCCTCGGTTAAACACCTGCTATTGCATGCATAACCTCTTTTTGCCTGATATGGTTACCCGGTCATCTCCTGTTTAAAGTCTCTGGTTCCCCCAAAACCATAATTTGCTTCAATTTAGGGTTGTTTTAGTGTTGTTGGCATCCAGTGTGCATCGTCAAAGTGATGACAAATGTTTTCCAGTCACGATACATGCATATTAAAAAAAGCCTATATCCTGGGTATTATAGATATCTACAATTAGTAGGCTAGTGAGCCTAATTGACCAATGTCGCTAATCATAAGCCTGACCAATTACAAACAATAGCCTACTTGTCCCGCCCCCACACCTTTACATAACATCGTAGGATCAACACAGGTGTCACTAACACTTACTATGGGTCTGCTCCTTTTATCTACCAGGGCACGGGTAGTAGACTTATCTTCACTGACAAACGGTGTTGAAATAAAATTAACTAAATGTTGTCACGTCTCCTTCCAGGTTGATGTAGATGTCAATCAAACTGTTCGTACCGTTATTACTGCCACGCCCAGTCAATCCTGGAGAAAAAAAATCTCTGAACGAGGTTATAATTGGACCACCCCCACCTAGGCCTAATGAGGCCGGACACTCCACTCACAACACGCTGTGGATACGAAGGTAGAGGCAGGCAGCTCGATATACATCCATGATGCATCCACGTTGGGGGTTCGATTTGCACTGGGGCCCACCCCACAATACATGCATTCGTAGAATTGTAAGACACTCTGAGTCTAACCCATGAGGTTAGCAGAACTTCGCTGATCCAAACACAGTCTCCCTTGCGTTTGTCAGGGTCAACGCGGTACGGGTGCCATGTCGCCTACGTCGATGTCATCATGTCTTAACACGTTGGTTTGGGAGGGGACACGTCCCCGAACAGTGAGTGCTTTGCGTTGACTCGCTGAATAATATCACCCCACTGGCATTCAGATAAGTGAGCCAAGTGAGAGTAGGTTGGCGAGCACTTCTATTCTTCTTAATTCTTTAGCCTCCCCCTGTGCTACGTCTCTAGACAGAACAGTAAGCTCATCGCCGTGATCAGAACTGGACAGCGCCACAGAGGAGGACCCAACACGCGTTACCACTTTCACCAGCAGGGGGAGTAACCGCATCGCCTGACGAGCCTCGGGCCGCTGGTGTCGCCACTACTTCAGGGCTGGACAGCGACCACTGTGGTGTCGGCGCGGCATCTCTCACGTAGTAGGCTTTGCTTTCAGCATATTGACATGACCCAGCCTACTCTTCCTCCTGCGCTCCGGCATGGCCAACCAGGTAGTCTCGATCGCTGACTTTCCGTTGCACTACATATTGACAAGCTTACAAGCAAGAACCAGTGATAGGGAGCAACACTAGCACCTGATCTCCCGGGGTGAAAACTCTGCTTACAGCCTTCTGATCGTATCAGCCCTTCATTCTTCCCTGGGCCACCCTTAGGTTCTCCCTGGCCAAATCACAGGCAACTCACAAACATGTTTCGGCAACCCAAACACAGAGAAAACCTTAAATCAACGCCTGCGCAACTGCCAGCACTGTTATGCACTGCAACAAGATAGCTTCCGGGAATCGCGTAATAGTATTGCCCGCTTTGGTCTACTCTATAACATGGCCTCTACTGTCATCTCCCAAAGATACAAAACCTGACATAATAAACGGGGCATGATCTTCCAGGCTTGACTTAACCACAGGCCTAGGGAACATAGGCGTACCTAGTCCTTGAGTAGATTTAACTAACACCGTTTGAGTTGTTTTCCTTCATTATAACAGAGAAGCAGTTTGCAACAATATGTCCACGGGGCCCTCCCTAGCCCCCGGGTCCTTACTAACCCTCCCCTCGGCAGCGCTACCCGTGGGCCTGCCCCAGGAGTGTGAAGATACTCATGAGGACGACCGGCATTAGAAAACCTAGAAGTAGTGTAACCTGTCTTAGTTGGGAACGCTGACCCATGCGTCAGGACAAATTCATCTGCGTGAACGGCAGCCTTAGAGGGTAGCGATACCTCCTGTTCATCGATGTACGTGGCTACTCTCTGGGAGACAATTCTTCTCCTCCATAAGCATTTACTCCTTCAGATCCTTCAACGTTGTCATGCACCGGGACACACACCAAGCAAAATCTAACAAGCTCATATGCTCTGAGAATAGCCGCCTTCACAATGTAATATTCTAAACTATCCCTACATATGCTTCCTGCGCCTTCCCCGTTAAGACACATTGATACCAGCAACGTCCACGCGTCCTTAGGCCACTTCAGTGTTGTGGCTACACGCTCAAATCACTTGAAGATCGTCTCCAAGTCCTTCTCACTAAAGGACGGAATCAAATCTCTATTACTGTGCTCTGGCAATTTCCTGAACTCTAGCTCACACTCATGAATGTCTATAGCTGAAATTCAAGATCCAGCTCCTTTAAACTTACCGCTTCTGTGTACCCCGTTGACAACCTCCACTGCGGCACGTCTGACAAAGGCTTTTTTTCCACTAAGGCGGAGAACAATTCTACCTTAATTCTTGGTTCTGATTGGTGCAAAGC
Source organism: Trachyrincus murrayi (assembly GCA_900323305.1). Classification (NCBI taxonomy): domain Eukaryota; kingdom Metazoa; phylum Chordata; class Actinopteri; order Gadiformes; family Macrouridae; genus Trachyrincus; species Trachyrincus murrayi. Next base: position 17,227 of record OOFB01035429.1, on the reverse strand, counting down.
AGTTATAAGATATACTTTAATGTCCCCGTAGGCAAATTTGTTCCGGATTCCGTCCTGCAGTTCCACAGAAGTTAAAATCATACATACAGCATAGTAAAATACATCCACATCTCAACAGCACATAGCTTTCATGTAACAGTTTGCACATACACATACACACCTTCTGACAATGGCGACATATTGCCCAACAACCTACATTACCTGTTAGCGTTGAATCTTAATGGACATAGGCAGGAAATAATGTTTATAATGGTTCAGCCTGCTCTGGGGAACCTTGAATCGTCTACCAGAAGGTAAGAGCTGGAACTCTGGGTGGAAAATGTGAGTTGGATCAGACACTATTTTCGGTGCCTGTCTGATAATAGACTGCTCATGACAATGGATGTCAATGCAACAGGTGTAAAATCATTGTTTACCTTTGGTTTTTCAGGGACAGGTGTAGTTATTGATTTTTTCCAAAGGGTGGGGATGGTATGCAGGTCCACAGAATTGGAATATGGGCCACCATGCTGGTGTCAACTCCTCTGCACATGTTTTTAGGAGAGATGCCATCTGGCCCTGTGGCCTTCTTAGTACAGGTGTGATTAGGGTCAGTGCCCTGTGCCCTTCTTAGTAAAGGTGTGGTTAGGTTAGGGTCAGGAGTTCGCTCTCTTGCTTGCTATATTGATACACATATGTATCTGTATTATACTGATACTGTGGAGCTTGTAATACAGATCTTTATCTGTATTATACTGATACTGTGGAGCTTGTAATACAGATCTTTATCTGTATTATACTGATACTGTGGAGATTGTAATACAGATCTTTATCTGTATTATACTGATACTGTGGAGATTGTAATACAGATATTTATCTGTATTATACTGATACTGTGGAGCTTGTAAGGGATGAAAGAAGGTAATTTTAATTTAATTAAATGTTTTCCATTGGAATACTTCAAAGAACCCTAAACATGACATTATTTGAACAAGACACACGTGGTTGGTTCTTTTTCAATGAAAAGCCAAAACAACAAACATTTATTTAGAACATAGTCAATGTACTAACTTGGTTGCAAATCACAGTTACACAAAGGGGAAAGAAAGCCTCAGACAAAGTATTGACACATCAATACGTTCATAACAAAGAAGCCTGCACATCTATTCACAACCTGAAATTGACGGGAGCATCTTGCATAGGCACTAGGACAATAACAGCCACACTGACAGCAGAGAAAGGAATGCCAGAGGTTTCTCTGGACGCGTCCGTCCTCATTCATGCGGTGTAACAGATGGGTTCGCAACACAGTCTTAACAACAAATCTGACAGAACAAGATGCCATGCTGTTATCTTTTACCACACTTGCTTTTTTTCAATTTGATTCCTTTTTAGACTCATAGCTTGAAACACAATGCTTTACGACACTGTTCTTTCAATCGTTTTATAACATGCAAATATGACAACTAAAGCCAATTGCACATTGTTGCAAATGCATAATACTTAAGTTTTCCAACTTAAGTATTGAGCAGGGTGCCTGCAGGCTTGCATGCTACATCTTTTTAATTAATTTAGTAATTGCCAGTGCCTGAAGTGGAAAAAAATAAGTGCCAGTACTCCCTTATTCACATGTTGGCGTGTGTATCGGCCGGTATCAGCAAATCATTATGAAAAAAAAAGTCACGGTACATCAAAGTGTAAAATGTAGAAGTGCCGGTACTGCATACCGGTGAGTACCGGCCCACTTCAAGCACTGGTAATTGCACTTAAAATGAATGTTTAAACATCCTGTTGTGACGGAAATAGGCTCGCAGGTGCAGAATCTTTAAAAGTAGGCCTACACAAGCTGCTATCATTCCAAACCTTAAGTTAAAAACAAATAAAAACTTTTGTGTTTCTAATCTTGCCGGTCTCAACCTCTGTGGTTAACCCAAAATCAAATAGTAAATCAAGTGAATAACCTGTATTCACTGTTTCCACTATTTTATATTTATTAACCATTTTTAGGCAACATAGCATACTTTGTCTAAACATGGAAAATGAAGGATCAAATGAAGGATCAAAACTTAATTAAATCTACAATCTACACCAAAATTGGCACACTTATGTGCATACCTGGTACACTGGTATGTGCATACCACGTTTCAAAGCCCTGGGGCTGCGGTCGAATAGTCAAAGAATTACATTGTATGCCTTTTCCTAACCACGTTTCCTTGACCTTGATGGAAAAGGTCATGAGGTCAAGGAAAGATGTGAAGGAGAATTCATAAGGGCTTAGTAAAAGACAACCGCGGTGCTGAGAGACTCCGACTGCACTTACACTAGGCTACGTAATTATGCGATGGCGGATGTTATGGACGTGGGTCTGCCGTGGTGGTGAAACTACAATGTTCCGAAGATGGACTACTAAAAGCACATCTTAGATACTTCGCCCTGTGCGTTCACCATGTTGTTTCATGCAGGCTTTATAAACATGGACAATGCGGTGAAACATGGACAACCCGGCTGAGCGTTTAATTTTGATCATCATCGATCAGGGGCTGAGCTATAGGCGTTACCAATGAAAAAATAATAATATGGAATCCCTAGAAATATAGGTATACAGTTTCACTGTAAATACCTAATTACTACACCAAATATTTGAATTAATAATGATGACAATGATAATGTGGACAACAACTATCACATCTTAAAATGTCATATTCAATACATTTTGATAAATTGTTGGTGGATTTTCACTCCAGCCTATTAAGAATAACAGTAAAATGGAACAAGTCAGTGAAAGGAACATGAGTCCCATACAAAAATACTTTTGTTCTGCAGCTTCAGACAACGAAGGAGATTTCCTTGCAACTCAATTCAGCTAACAAACCTTAACTGCAATTTTCAAACAAGAATCAAAGAAGAGTTCACATCTGCCTATCTAAAAGCAAAAACACCACTATTTCTAACAGAAAAACTGAAAAATAATATCCACCAAAGTAACAGATTGTGCAGATGTGTGACTAAGGACAGGTGTGTATTAGTAATGACAGCAGCTGAGCATGTTTTTGAAATAATTGTCCAGGTACTTCAGGAACACTATGACTGAAGTGGAGTCAAAGCTGGTCAACTATCAAAGGGCAGTCGTGCAAGTAATGAGATGCATTATATGTGCTACATAAAATCATATCTGAAGCCTGCTATCTTAAAGGCGCTGTAGGTAAGATTCATGGTAATTTGTTACCATGGCATCCGTCGGCTATTAGTGAGTGAAATGCGCTGTGAGGATAGCCATTTCGAGTTCACTGCGTCTGCTTCTATATGAGACGATTTGGTTGGTAGTGTTTAGGGCTTTGATTCCCAGCTGAGAGGTTCTGGGTTAAAAACTATAATATCCGTGGTCTACCTGTAGGCATCCTTGAGCAAGATGCCTAACCCTACTACCTGCTGAATAATGCCCAATGTACCCATAAATAATTTTCATGTAAATCACTTTGAATAAAAGGGTCTTGTGAACAGTAGAACAGGAAATAGTACTTTTCTCATCCCGGAAGGAACGTTGTTATTTAATCCCATCTCAGATATCCTCGCCCAATGAATGTCATCATCTCCTCATCTTAACTAAACTAACTACTAATTATCCCAAGCCTGGCACACTGAATTCCCCAGGGAGTTGACCTTGTCGTGCTCCTTCCCCGTCAGCCCTGTCTTAACCAGAGCAGATGTCGCTGACCTCTGCTTGGCGCTGCTCGGCTCTGAGTGGACCACGACGCCCAGCCTGGACGGCCCCATCAGCGCCAACTCCAGCGACGTGGGGTCAGTGTTTTGATCGGTGTGAACGCGGTTTCTTACTCCAAAGACCATGTGGTTGGGGATGGGGATGGGATCTTTAAGGTCAACGGCATTGGAGCCCCCATGGGTGGACTTCCCCCGCCTGGTCCTGCTGGTCTTCTGGTCCCACAGCCAGCAGCGGAGCAGGCAGCAGAAGGGTCTTGTCTTGCACACCGCCTGGAACCCCCTCTTAAAGTTCTTGTTGTAGTAGCCATAGATGATGGGGTTGACGCTGGAGTTGGAGAAGGCCAGCCAGTGTGCGAAGGGGAAGAAGTAGCTGGACAGCAGGTCCAGGTGGTCGTTGTTCAGGCCTGTGTAGTCGGTCATCATCATGAGGGTCCACAGTGGGAGCCAGGAGAGCATGAAGAGCAAGGCCACCATGATCAGCATCTTGATCACCTTGATCTTCTTCTGAGCTATGCCTGCTCGCCGCGCTGGGCATTGGGCTGTGGTGTTGGCCTCCATGGTGGAGTAGAGTTTGATGCCAATGCATACGTACATCACCATGATGATTGTCAAAGGAACCATGTAGATGTGGGTGAACAGCACTGCGGTGTACACCTTCTTCATCAGTGGGTTGGCAAAGTCTTCGTAGCACATGTAAAGTGGGTAGGTGAGGTTAAAGTTGTCGTCGTGCACCAGGAAATGGTAGCCAACCTTCTCCACAGTCAAGGCCACCAGGGCAGGGCAGGTGATGGCCACCGCCAGCACCCAGATCAACAATATGGTCCCCTTAGCGATGAGTATTGTCAACTTTGGCTGCAGGGGGTAGACTATGCAGCGAAACCTAGTGTTGGAAAAGAAAATATGCGCGTCATACACTGTTATAGATATATGCATGGCTGGAGGTTAAAGGGAAACTTCTGGATTTTTTAAACCTGGACCCCATTTTCCCATCCTTTTAAATGACTAATGTGGACAACAATTTTTTTAATTGGTCCAGTATTGAGCGAGAACTCAGCCACGAAATGTCTGTATTGTAACCATTTAGCTGCAGTAGAAAAGTTACATAGTGCAGATTTAACTTTAACTGACCCTGGCAAAAAATGGCCAAACAATTAGCCTGTTTGCACAAATGTAACCAACCTTCAGTTGTGTCCGATGGGGGCCAGGCCGCATCAGGGAAACAAAACAGAAAGGACAATAACAGTGAATAGGCGCTGTAGTGCATGCGGTACAAACCTCTCAATGGCGATGGCCACCAGTGTGAAGACCGAGGCAGACACGGCCATGCCTTGGACAAAACCACTCATCTTGCATACAATGTTGGTGAAGGGCCAGCCTGTCAGAGACGAGGTAAGATGAGATAAGAAAACTTAAGTTAACATTAATAAAATGGAAATTTGTCTTCAGCAATCTGGCAACACAGTAAAAACAGACGGTACACAGTATAAAACAGACAGTTTTATCAAATGTGATTGTCTCATTTAATATATATCCACAATGAAGAATTCAGTGTCCTTCACGGGCCTTTCAAGCTATTTTCTTTGGCAAGTGAATATCGTCAAACTAAAATCACAGCGGTGCGCTTCTATATAAATCTTCATTAACCTTTTTAATTACGCGTGCCTGGGGTGGATCCCACTGGGTGTGTGTGTGTGTGTGTGTGTGTGTGTGTGTGTGTGTGTGCGCGCGCCATATCTTGTGTGTGCCATATCTTAAATGTTTCGCCATGGGACCATATTGGTCTTATTGTGTTTATTTAGTAAATAATGTGTTTAATTTACAAATCTTACATGGACGATGTAATATTAATATTACCTGTTAATATTACACACACAGCTTTACAAAAATATAGTCCATTAGCCGATCCCTTGGCAGACCAAGGCTACAAAGATCTTTTTCTAATTCACCGTGTAAAGAAAATGTAAATGGTTCATGTGGAGCACATAAAGAATGATATACACTATGGACATACGTGTCATGAATATATTGCGCTGGATGAGCCCAGCTCTCTACCATGTCTGTGTGGCTCGTATTGAACTTATCTAACCAGACATTCGTCACAGTTGCCCCAAAGCAAAAACCTAATGATTGAGTGATTCAAACAAATGTAGATTATAATGGAAATGGATTTTCTTGATTGATGGCAGTGGCAGTGTGTGTGTTCATAGCTACAATTACAAGATCAGGTGGGTTGGGTTGGCACTGAAAAGTTAACATTGTCATCATAGTGATGTGGATGGTGTAGTAGGTAAAGTGGCCGTATCTTAAAAATGCGCTCTCTGTGTCTGGCGCCCCAGGAGTCAGCGTGTCCTTGACCGCGGGGCTCTGTTACTCTGCATCACCATGGTGCCACAGAAAGGACTTTCATTCAGTCAAGTGTCCTTTGACCTTCAGCCAAAACAAGTCAGGAAACCTGCATCCACAATCCACATGTTTTTGTAATTGTTTCTCACACACAAATGCTTTCAGTACACCTTGTGTACGGCCAGCTGTGCAAGGTGCATCATGCTCGCTTTTGTGTGCTCAATATGGTGGCAATAAGCTGGTTGCATAGTACTCGAATAACTGCCACATGAAAATATGAAAGCTTTTGTAGACCACTTTTATCTGTCAAGCACTTATTATTATTATTATTATTATTATTATTATTATTAGGGGTTAGCATGGGCTGATCATCATGATATGTTGTGTTCATCAACAGCAATGTACCTAGAACTACTGTGTCAAATTTAAGATGAATTGGGCATTGGGGGGCGCAATAATAGCAATTTATATTATTGTGTGCCTTTAAACAAATGGCAGACCCGGTTTATCCAGTCAGTCAGAGTTTAAAACCTAATGAACATCCCCACGACGTTCTAGCCACATGGCATCATGACATTTAAATAATTATCTATTTTGGCTTATATATACTTACATTCTTACATCAGTTTTCAGCTTCAATCACACAGAGTTAGGTTATGATGAGGTTATTATCTGGGATGAGGTTGTTGTTACCTGTGATGAGGTTGTTATTACCTGTGATGAGGTTGTGATGAGGTTGTTAGCTGTGATGAGGTTGTTATTACCTGTGATGAGGTTGTTATTACCTGTGATGAGGTTGTGATGAGGTTGTTACCTGTGATGAGGTTGTGATGAGGTTGTTAGCTGTGATGAGGTTGTTGTTACCTGTGATGAGGTTGTTAGTTGTGATGAGGTTATTATTACCTGTGATGGGGTTGTTTTCTGTGATGAGGTTGTTACATGTGATGAGGTTGTTACATGTGATGAGGTTGGTACATGAGATGATGTCGTTATTACCTGTGATGATGTTGTTACATGTGATGAGGTTGGTACATGTGATGATGTCGTTATTACCTGTGATGATGTTGTTACATGTAATGAGGTTGGTACATGTGATGTTGTTGTTATTACCTGTGATGAGGTTGGTCCATGTGATGATGTTATTACCTGTGATGAGCTTGTTACATGTGATGTTGTTATGACCTGTGATGAGCTTGTTACATGTGATGAGGTTGTTACATGTGATGATGTTGGTACATGTGATGATGTTGTTATTACCTGTGATGAGGTTGTGATGAGGTTGTTACATGTGATGAGGTTGGTACATGGGATGATGTTGTTATTACCTGTGATGAGGTTGTGATGAGGTTGGTACATGTGATGAGGTTGGTACATGTGATGATGTTGTTATTACCTGTGATGAGGTTGTCCACCAGTGTGGTGGGGATGCAGAAGATGCCCACCAGCAGGTCGCTGACAGCCAGGTTGAGGATGTAGAGGTTGGTGACGGTGCGCATGCGGCGGTTCCCAAGTACCATGAGGCACACCAGGATATTTCCCACCATGCACAGCAGGAATATGAAGAGGTAGGCCAGGATGTAGCCGGCAGCGATGTGCAGAGAATGCGAGTAGTACGAGAAGTAGGTGGTGTTGGTGATGTTGACGTCGCCTTCAACTTGACGACTGGTGTTTTGATGGGTTGCCATGGTGGCTGATCCCTCCCCCATCGCCAGCACTTCATCCTCCATGCTGTTTGGTGCATCCATGCTTCCGTCCTGGAAACACTGGCACAGGGGCAGTGGCGGCCTGGCGTCAACAGTCGGGGAACCTAGAGAGAGAACTGCGAAGATCATCACACGCTAATGGTGCTTCATAATATTAACAACAATATGTGTGATCTCTAATGTCTACAAACATTCTAATTAGAATTTTAAAGTAAGTTAAATTGATGTATTACAGGCTTACGTGCATTTATTAACGAAATCACACAGATAATTCGGCACTATTTTTGGCACAGTGATTATTATCAGCTGCTTCTGGCTGGGTAGTCGGAGGGTAACCTTGTGTTTCAGTGATGCTAATAATCACAGTGCCGAAAATAGTGCCGAATTATCTGTGTGATTTCGTTATTCAATGCACGTGTGTTTGTAGACAAACTACAATCTTGTTTTCTGCCTTCATGGCATCCCATCATGTCCGACAGAGGTCCCCAGTTCATTTCCCAGGTCTGGAAGGAGTTCTGCCAAGCCCTGGGAGCCACGGTCAGTTTATCATTGGGATATCCTCAAACCAATGGCCAATCGAGCAGGCCAATCAGGAGATGGAGGCTGCTCCGCCAATCCATCCAGCTGGAGTTCCACAACTCCCTCATCAATGCTTCCTCTGGTTTGTCTCCATTTCTCTGTTCTCTTTGTATCAGTCCCGCTTCTTTCCTGGTTCACATGCGTCGTTGTCGGAGGACCCGGAGGCGCACCCGCACGGCCTTGCTTCGTGCGTCCACATGGTCACAAAGGCAAGCCCAGAGGAGCGTTCATGGATCCCTCGCTCTCCGAGATACTCGACCTGGTCCTTATCCAGGACTTCCACCGTGTGCACCCGTCCGGTTCCAGATGTGTAGAGGGAGGGGTACTGTCACGCCCTCCACTTCCACCTAGCCTGGGCTGGCGTCTCTCTCTCTATTGTTTGTCTATGTGTGTGTGTGGGCATGGTCCAGGCTTCAGCGATCCTGCTACGTCATCTACTCCACCTGTTCAATCTACACACCTGCGGTTCATCCTCTCATCATCTCGCAGTATTTAAACCTCGGCTTCCCGTCCACTCATTGCCAGATCGTTTGTTGTTCTCACAGGTCAGTCTCGCTCTCGGCCGCTTAGTAACTTTCTGGTGTTTATGTGTCTAATCGCGTCCTCCTTGTTCTCGCAGTGCCACGTCTCATTATCCGTCTACCCGTCAACCCGCCCTGCCGCGTCTACCCCGCCATCCATCATTTTCCCTGTGTTCATTCATTAAACCCGGTTACTTTTACCTACGTGTCCTGCCTCTGTGTCCTGCACCTGGCTTCTATTAGCTCTGACCATAACATCTTTTTTATATATTACAATAACGTTAACGATAAGGTCGCGGCTTACTGATATCCGGATTTTGCAAAATTGCTACCCGGGTCCAAGTTAGAACTAGTCATCAACACCCATCCCTAATGCGTACTGAGGGTCAGATATACCAGTGATTGTACAATATTCCTCCACATTAAAGGTGCTGTAGGTAAGATTGAAGAGCTATTATTTGTTATAAATAGAATAGCCATCCATTAGTGAGGGAAATGCACTGTGAGAGTATCTGTTTTGAGATTCTGTTTCTAAGATCATTTTAGATCATTTTAGACCACTGGGGAGATTTGAAGACCACATTTGGATTTGAAACTTTCCTCTATAGCTTCGCTTGGTTGATTTTTCTTTCAACAGGTACAGGTTCAATGCAGTTAGGCTAAGGTCAAATAAAACTTGAATTGCTCCAATTTGTTCCTATTCAACAAACGAAAGCGCTTTGTTTAAGCCAAGGTTTAGAATTGATACGATTGATAATCTTAAGGGACCGTCCATCCAAACAAGCAACGCAATCACACCCACAAAGCAATTAGCACGAAAGCGAAATAATTATAAATAATAATTAACACAATAACAATAGGTATCCACAGATACTCTGTGAATACCTAATAATAATAATAATTATAACGCGGAAAGTTGCTGTAACGATTGAGCCGACCACTGATATGGTCGGGTCAATGGTTTAAAAAAAAACTCTTAAAAGCGGACCTACCTTTAACAGTTCAGATGTTTCTTTTGAATAAACGAGAACTCAGAATCAGATTCGCTCTCAGGTGAGATCATTTCTCCCTCTTCTAGTCCATCTTTAGTCCTCTTCTAGTCCCTCTTTAGTCCTCTTCTAGTCCTCTTCTAGTCCCTCTTTAGTCCTCTTCTAGTCCCTCTTCTAGTCAGTCCTCTTCCAGTTGTATCCGGGAGGTTGCGTTCACTGTCACCCAGCCCACCCCTCCCCGCACCTCGTCCCATTCTCCATGTTCTCTATTCGTGATTTACAGGCTAAATCACGTATATGATACATCGATGTTGATTCATCAAACTCAGTTGGTTTTATTTATTTGGACCAATCTAAATGGTATCCTTACCACCCAATAAATAAATAAATTCATACATAGCCTACATGTATACAAATAAAACAAAAACATAACTCGAGTCTTGTCAATTGATGAATCAATTGACTGTTGCCTACTAGGCCTACAGACTATGTTAAGGTTAAGCCTAAATTGTAAGCACACAACCTGCACTTTATATTCGTGTGTGCGTGGGAGCCCGGTCCGTGTACGTTTTCACAGCTTGTTTCATTGGACCAAATCCAAAGTGGCAGAACCGAGGAAACGACTCTACGTTTATAGGTCCAGAACCCAAGGTGATTGGCCACGGGTGTCTGACGACGGTGTGACGACGTCATTGTAAAGTCCAGATGTTTCTTGGAGGACATGTGACGTCATCTGATATGGCCTTCCATACAGGTATGGGGTGTGCTGGCTGACATAGAGCTCGATAGCATTATTAGAGCATTATATTAGTCTAAGGTCGTATGCGGAGGGTTTAAGATGGTGACGAGCGATGGAAGTTGGTTCATTTGGTAGAGCTAGGCCTATATGCAGGGCTGGGCAGTATAGGCCTATCGATATTGTATCGATATCGTAATATCGTGATATGGCATAAGTGTTGTCTTTTCCTGGTTTTAAAGGCTGCATTACAGTAAAGTGATGTCATTTTCTGTTCTAGCTGTTCTATTATTTGCACTAAAGTTCTTAAAACAATGAGAAAATACTATAGTACTTTTAGTACTAAATACTAAATAAGTTTAGTACGTATTTAATTCACACAGGAGTATACAACAATAGGCTTTACCGTGTGGTTATTTTATATAGACTATTTATTTATTGAATTACCAGAAAACATGCTATATTGTGATATATATCGATATTATCGAGATATTAAATTAAATTACCTATATTGGGATAGAAGATTTTGGCCATATCGCCCAGCCCTTGCTATATGTTATAATGACGCATAGTTCTACCCTCACTCAATTTGAAAGAACTACAGTGGGCGGGTCATTTGAATTTCCTGATTAGTGATAGAACGATGAATCAGTCTGGCTGATTAATCGGGCTGATCTGCCATTTTGAAATGAACGTCTCTGGCTGAAATGGTCCAACAACACAGACCATCCATCGGAGCAGTGCGTCAAGTCTGTATGACCACTGCACCCCTTCTGGAGGATGGGATGCATGATGCGAAGAACCATCTGCGGCATGCTCTTTGCTCCATGCTCCTGTGGCAAGTTGTATTATTGTGATTCCATTGCTATTAATCTTTGACCCTCGCGACAAAATTAATGATACTAACAAATGTATGGAACACCCTGTTTATGAAACTCCTGTTAACCCTTTAACCTCTTATCTGAATTCTCAGTCTGGATCTACTAACGCTCCCATCTATTCTCATACTTGTCTAATCTCCTTAATATAATTATAATAATTGTATTCTTGCATGGTTTTTGAGCACTGCCGGTCCTTACTTATCGGTCCTTACTTATCGTTGCGTAATCCCACTTTGTGTGGTCATTTGAAATCCTGATTGTGCATGCTCTTATACCTTCAATCATTTTTAATTCTGTGATTGTATATAATAAAAGAGGGGAGTGTAATGGAAAATCCCTTTGTAGCTTTGTAGCTCCTTTTTAAGGTTTGCTTTTACTCTGTTATGAAATATAGCCTCTTCTTTAACTTCTTTAAACTTGAAACTGTTAAAAGACTCTGTAACACTATGTTCCTGGCTCACTCTACTAGAGAGGAGACTGGTGTATGCACACATTAAATACTTATATTCTACAACTATTGTGTGTTACTTTGCATTTAGAAGTCTCTGTCCTAGACGCTATATCTCATAAGGAAATTGCCCCGACAATTCCTCTTGCTCAGCATGAGACTGGAGGAGTACAAAATGACAACAAAAGAAAAGCATATCTCAATACAGGACATTTGTCCTTAAAGAGTGTGGTGTACAGTGATCGGAGACACAGAGAGAGAAGAAGTTGTTTGAGATTGTTTGAGAAACCGTGCAGCTCCTGTCTATGTGTAGCTCCTATCTGTGTCCAAGTAGATCACTCAGTAGCCAGGTTGATTCCCAAACGTGACCTGAAGACAAGAGCAATTATAACAGTGAAAGGAGACAAGACAATATTCATGAGTGCTGCATCAGCTTTAATTCTCCACCTTCACTGCTGACATGATGCTACCTTACTCTACCCTCAACATCCTCTTAATGGGTAGTTAATGTATTTATTCTCTCGTAGTGAAAAGTAAATTGTAGAAATGTATTTGAAAGTATAAAATTATAATGTAAGAGGTGGTGTGAATGAATAATCTGTGTGTCTATTTGCAATGAAACTTAAATATTTACTATTGTTTCCTTCTTGTCATCTGCAGCATGTATTGTATAGTTCAGTTTCTGGCTGAGGGGACTGCGGAAATGGTTCCAGATTTCTGGATAAGACGGGAGAATGAGGTAAAGTGTTCTCTTATGTGATCTTAAGTCTTAATATACTGTCATTTGTTTGTGTTCATCTTTCTGTAACCTCCCTATATGCAGGTGGTGTAGGGCTAATGGCCACAAGGGCAATGTCTTACTGAATGGGTAGCATTTCAAAAGTACGTCCACGCATTCCTGTGCTAGCTCCTCCTTTTGCGATAAGACTCAGGTAAGGCTCAGTGTCCTTGACTGTGCAACATATTCTTATCTCTGTACTTCTCCTTTGTCGAGTTGTTGGGCAAATTTGGTTTATGGATGACAGTTTTACTCTTAATTTGATAAAACATTAGGGGGTATCGGATTATTTCCCACATTCCCCAGTTTGTGACTTGCAGAGAGTCACAACCATACGAAATAATCATATCAAAAATTCCAATCATAATTCAATGAAAACATCGAAACATTCAATCCAGCACCATCTAATGCTGTTTTACCCAGGGGTCTAAACGTGTACTTTTAGCAAGCCTTCAATCACCACCTATGAATTGTCCTCCGAAGCAGGGTCCTTCAGACACACCTTGAGCGATAGTCATCCCCTAAATAGCTCTGAGTTCTCCCTGTTTCACCAGGGCCGTGACTGTAGCAATCCTATTGGTTACTACCCCACACCTTCCGGACTTCGCTCTTTGCTGGGGGGATGACCTCGGGCTCGGGTGTGCTCATATGGTTAGTTCATGGAGGTCAGGGCCATCAGTGTGGTCACGGTCCATGTGACTCGGGATGCTGTGGGTTAGGTGGAAGCATACACTTTTGCCTCTGACTTTGAGTGCGGTTGGTGTAGTGAGGACCACTTGGAACGGTCCTCGCCTTGGTTCGTTCCACTTTCGCTTGTGGACCTTCAGGCACACTCAATCGCATGGTTTGATTGGGTTGGGATGGAGAGTCGACTTTGGCTCTTCCTTCCGTGGCGTGCTGAACCTGAGAAAACAGTTCTTGGTGTGAGGCAGATAGGTGGCGTGCATAGCTAATGAATTCATTCTGGCACTGTTCTAGAGGGGGGCCATTATGTATGATACAGGTCACTTTGGGTTGAATATGTATGTTTATGTTACGTCTATCTACCAGAGAACAACACTCTAGTTCTGTTTCTAGCGGGGTATTGGTCCAAATGGTGCATTCTGCCACTATAAATGTTATGATTATAAATTACCAATGGTTATTTAACAAGCAGCACACTTCAATGTTGCAGCTACGTATTGTAGCGACCCTGCAGGACTAATATGGGAGAGACTCATGAGGAGTTCAAGGGGGGAGGAGTTAGCCTAGTTCAGCTGGATAGGTCAGGTTAAGAAAAGGGGAAGGGGTGAGATAGGTGGACAGTTTTGGGAGGGAAAAGGACACGAAGAAAGGAGGAAAGAAAAAGAGACACTTTACACCTAGTTTAGGCTACCGGGATTACTATTTCTTGAGTGTTTCTGTATTTAGCGTATATTTTAGTCTCTAATTTTAGATTATCTATAAAACCCAAATTTTCTGCAAGCTGGAGGATATGAGTTAGCGAGGTCATATACAGTTTGTTAGTTTGTTAGAAAAGTGGTGTATGTAGAACAGAGTTATTTCTAGTACAAATTTTTTTTTTGTTCTTTTTTTCAGCTGGCCAGTACAACTGTTAGCAGGTTAAACAATGTGTTATATTCCATAAACACATATAGGTTTGATTGTAAGCACATACATCACACTTTATATAAATTTGATATACCGGTATCAGTAATTTTGTTAGAATATACAACGTCTGAACTTCATACAGGAACGATCCTGTATGAAGCCTTTAACGGATCCTGTATTTTGTCTTGTATTTTGGCTGTCTTTCCGCTGACTTAAGTTTTTAGAACGTATTTAATACATTAAGTATCTACGAGTGGTTAAGGTATTTTCTCACCCGAATCCGCATTTTGCTGTAACTGCACCTGACCGCTACTCAAACTGGTGTTTGTAAACAGAAGAAGATTATGTGATTTGTTAGTGGCCAACAGCGTTCAATGGTTCTGATGATGAAGATACGAGGCCCATACCGAATTGGGTTATGACGGAACTGCCTAGTTCTCAGTGAGTTTCATCTTACATTATCTAAAACACAGTATATGGCTTTTGTGATGATTAAATGTGGTAAGATTTTTTTTACTTGAACCTGCACTTGCAAATTTTTCACTGCAGGCAAAAGTTGTGAATGGCTTTCCCGCCATTTACTTTTCCTCCCGATTGAATATCATAAAAAAATGTCTTCTGACTACACTATTTAGGGCTATTATAGTTTGTATTAAGCACAACCAAAGCATGATAAACTCTTGGTCAGTTTCATTGTGTCTATATCTATCCATATTGTGTGGTGAATAAAAATGGTGGAATTAAGAGTGGGCGCTTAACACCAACACAGATTTAACTTTTACATTTCCTACATTCAATAGTCACCCACTCTTTTGATTGTTACGCTCGGTAGCAAAAAGAGATTTCTTTCCATTTGGTCATCTTTTAATAATGGGAAACATTTACCCTGTTAGTTCTCTGAATGTTATCAGCTCCCTTTTCAACAAGATATTGAGCTTAATAGGGGAAAACATGACTTTGAGTGGGTGTTACTGCAATACCCCAGCCAATCACATGACACAGCCCTGGAGTTGATGAGACTTGTTCTAAATGCCATCTTCGTCTAGACATCATGTTCGTCTAGACATAAGTGTCATGACTGCTGATCAACAAAGCCATGGCCTCCTCCTTACACCTTGACATTCTGCGCAGATTGAGGTTTTTAACCTCTAAAACAAAGAGGACCTTCAACCATTTCCCTGCCCACATGGGTTAAAAAACAATACAGAAACTGTGAGAAACTCTGAGATATTATATTGTTTTCATCTTTACCTCGTATACATACACCCGTATTGACACCCTGATTACAAGACGACCCCCCCGCTTTTTCAAGACTCATTTTTGGAAAAATATTATACATTGAATAAAACAAGGTAGGCTGTTGTTTTTAACATCTTTTAAATACAATCATGTTTTCAATATCTTTTAGATGAAATTGTCACATTTAAATACAATAAAATGCAATTGCATTTGTAAATGAATGACTTATGGTATTTGCCATATTTATTGGCTGCTCGAGAGTTGTTTGATGACTCTGCTGCATTGACCACCATGATCCTAAAATTGGCATGTGAACTCCTCCTCAGTTGTCGGTTAACTGGCTCTACTTCTGAGCCACTTTGGTCAAGACGTCGGCTCCGGTCGGATAGTCAACTATGTGGAGTACGTGGATAACATCATGCCGTCATACAGGATATCGATTTGCTAAAGCGGCTGCCATCACATTTCACACGTAACTGTTGAGTGTTGTAAAACAGTGGTTAGCTGTAATGGAGCCCAACATACGACATAAAAGTATATCATAGTTAGTTACTATAATATAACTATAATATACTATAATATATTCATGGTCTGTAACAGTTGATAACGGAGATTGTGCCAGGTCCTGCTCCCAGCCGGTGGGTTTGTATCGTATCATGGACTGGTCTGTACCGTCTTCTGTAGCTGCTCTAAAACAATTGTGGTTTAGTAATGGTAATATTATTCATATTCATATTCATAAACATAGCCGTAAAACTATTAGTCAAACGTATTCATTGCTGGGAGCCATTGTAAAATCTTGTGTAGCTTTTTCCTTTTTAGGCTTTTGTTTGGCAACTTGGGGACAATTCAATTATTTTGAAAATGGAACGTCCCTTTCAGTGCAGTCGTGAAGAAAACTAAATCAAAAGCATCATTGAATGACATATTTCAGCTTGAAAAGGCAAGGTCAAATTGCTGTTAAAAAAACAAGTGTTTTTTTGTTATTCACAGATGTACACTATATTGTTATTTCTAACACGTACTAAACCTGGAAGGGGAGACCAAGAATAATCATCATTCTATTCAGAATACCTTGGGTTGGATCAACTGGAAATCAGTACACAAGTGTTTCCATGGTAATTGGTAGGCACTTGCACTCCTTGGAATTACATTATATTACATTACATTACATTACAGTCATTTAGCAGATGCTTTTATCCAAAGCGACTTCCAATAAGTGCATTCAACATAGGTAGGCAAGAAAACTACTCGTCACCAGAAATCGTAAGTGCATTTCCTTCCTAAACAAGCAACTAAGAGCATAACTAGTGTTAAGGTAAGAGTGCAATAAGTTAGCAACCTACTTTATCTTAAACAAATGAGACAAATAAGAGAATCAAAAGAAACAATAGCTAAGACAAATAAGTGCATTGAATAAACAAGAGCCAATAAACAAGAGCTCAGACGCATAATTGACGACAAATAGGCAAGGCTAAGAGGAAGGGTCAGGGTAGTGTTTCCTGAAGAGGTGGGTTTTCAGCCTGCGGCGAAAGATGGGCAGCGACTCTGCTGTCCTGACATCAGTGGGGAGTTCATTCCACCACTGCGGGGCCAGGACAGAGAAGAGCCGTGACCGTGTAGATCGTCCGCAGGGACCTCTGAGCGACGGGGCAACCAGTCGCCTCGAGGCAGCAGAGCGAAGTGGTCGGGCGGGGGTGTAAGGCTTGACCATAGCCTGG
>OOFB01035410.1:0-11196 GCA_900323305.1 Trachyrincus murrayi | reverse complement strand
TTTTTTTTTAGAAATCTCCCCCCCCCCCCCCCCCATGGCCACTGATTTGCATCTGGGCCAAGAAAAGGGGGATTATGTTCTGTGAGTGTTTGAGTCATCGCAGGTAAACCCTGTATCAGCACATATTAATAAAAAACAGACTATTTGTAATGTCCAGAGTCAATGATTCGGCTTTTCAATTCGATTTCTCTATTTTGGTGGATGTCTCTCTCTTGCTCTGTGTGTGTGTGTGTGTGTGTGTGTGTGTGTGTGTGTGTGTCTGTGTGTCTGTGTGCATGTGTGTGTGTATGGGACTGTATTCATGTACACTATGGTAACCATGCAGTATAGCCTATATATATGCCTGTGCATGCTTTCATGCGATAAAAAGCTAAATCAGACCATGGAAATGATCGTTAATCCGTTTATGGTGTCATATGCGTATATAAGCTCAAATAGTCCAAGCTCGTCTTTCAGACCGAAAGCGAATAGTATTTAAGTGCTAATACATCGGTTATGGTTTATTCATGGGGGTTGGACTGCAGGTTAGAACACAGGAGCATGGCGCTACATTAAAATGGCTGGTTTGCCCCATAGCAAGCAGGCCTATGCAAAGGAGCACACAGTTTGGTATCAATGGCAGGGAATACTAGGCAATAAAAGAGGTACACGCACGGTGTCAGTGTGGCGGTCCAAGAGTTATTCACTTGATCAAAGTACAGTTGTAAAAAAGATTACAGCTGAGATGAGTGTAGGCCTAATCTGGACTGAACTAGTCACAGGTTTTAGTGATCAGGTCGGTATCCAATCACATGCCCGAATTATAGCATCAACTACACCCACGTGTGTGTGTGTGTGTGTGTGTGTGTGTGTGTGTGTGTGTGTGTGTGTGTGTTTTATGATATAATGGACCATCTCGCTCAGCTGGATTTTGTGGGCCGATTACAAACATTTCTGACAGGCTAATCTCTTAATAACTTGTGAGCGCACAATCCGGCAGCCTCGGCCGCAATAATATGGGCTTACAGAATTGTCTCTTTTATTACCACGTTCATGCTTCTTAGTTAAGATTATTACATGAATAAATACATGTGTTGGGCTAATGGTCTACAATGCAATGTATGTCCAGAGTGATGTTCCACCATTACAAGGGGTTATTACATCCTAGCGCATGATCCCTCCCTGGGAAGTCATAACTGATAGGAGGGATGTCATCGGTGTTTGACGATGGCTCTCGTGGGCTTTTGTTTCCTTGATTGCTCATAATCCTAACCACGGTGGAGTGTGATCGCTGCCTAATTGGCTATTCGCTAATTATGATGTGCATCGCAGTGTCTTCATTTGTAGTCGCGTGGCTTTTTGTGCCTTTTGACGCGGTTACGCACAGGCGTGTGTATACGCCTCAGCCGCACCTCCTCTCTTCAGTTTCACCATATGCGTCTACACGCCCCCTACTGGCTCATCCCTCTGACCGGGTTACACCGTAGAGAGAGAGAGGCGTCTGCCTTGCAGTGTCCCTTCCGTGATACTCCCTGGGCGTCCCCGATGGCTCTGTTTTTGACCACTCGGTCACGCGCTGCCTCCATAAGATACAGGGGGAAACTTTCACGAACTGTGTCCCCACTTTGATCTAAATAAGAGACAATGATTTGCATATTGCAGACTTATATATAGGATCCATCTTTTCGTGGCAAACTTATTGCACGGTATTGCATGCATTCCCATTATTTTTCATAGCGGTTCCGTCTCAAGCCAGCCACTCTGCGTTCGCATTTCTTTATTTAAACGCAAACACAATTGTGCAGTACCCACTAAAGGTAACGATTTCTCACAGGAATACCTCGAGGTTGTGGTTTCCTAGACTTTTAGAGGTTTGCTCCCCCTTGTGGACGAGATGAAAATTCCAGGTATCTGCTAAGCCTGTGTGTCATTGTAGAAAGTGATGTAATCTTAAACCAGTAATTAACTTACTGAAAAGCAGGGACCAAAATGAACACGTTTTTGTTTCCACAAAGGGTACATTCTTACACGATGGCTTATTACAGAACAGATTTAATATGTTTGCTCTGTATGTAAATATATAATATGCTTTTCTTTTCAGAGAAGCTAATCTTTACTCATTTTGATAGTTCTTTTTGTCTTTGTCTAGTCATTAAAGATCCAGGAAAACCCAATTAAACAGGGTAATACTCACCAAGCACATTGGCAGCTAAGGTTCGAGTTCAGCTGTAGCTGACAGGCCCAGCTTATTAGTCAGAATTATTTGGAATCACAATGGATGTATGTTTATGAAGCAAGAGTTTTCTGAAGAAAACTTGGCATTGAATTTCATTCGATCAGTGTTAATATTGGAAAATAATCCACGCAGGGGAGGTAGGCCCATCAAATCCGTGTCCCCCCCCGGTCAAGCTCCCCAGTATTTGACTGTACTGAAAACTAAAGTACAGACTGACAAAAGCTCCCGTACCAAGAAGAATATTCACTGGGACCTTCACCCCACCCACAGACCACAGACACCACCATCGCTAACAAACGGTGAGTAGCCCTCCCCTTGTGAGTCAGAATGTACTCATCAGCCAAAACAGAGGCCTCTGACACGGTGGAGACCTTACGGTCATTTATATAGGTGAGTTAGATAGATGTGAGGTGGTAGGGTTTCTTTAAACTGGTCCAACACCAATCAGGTTCTCCAGCTGTTCCAAAGACTCAATGTTAGCAGCCAAACACGATTAAACGATTAAAATGACAATTTAATACACAAGCACATTCCACATGCGTCTGTCCAGCGCCTTTCCTCCAACCTCTGAACTTCTGCCCGTATGCCTCCGGGAACTAACTCGTATGCCCTTTCAACCTTAGCATACAGCTGACTATCCCCAACACTGAGCTGAGTACGCCTCCGGGGCCGTCCCAGTCAACACACTGAAGCGATGTACCATCAGAATCCTGCCATTTTGTAGCTTCTTGCAAGACTGTCAAATAACGTGGCGAAAGTGCCAGGATTCATCTTCACCAAACTTGGGAAGCAACTTTAAAGGTTAGTTGATACATCAAATACATCAAACCTCACAGATCTCACAGCTTGCCCTCCGTTACCAATGCCAGCCTACATGATTGTACCTCCGGCTGCATTCTATCCTTTTGATGTTTCTCCATTTCTAGCCTAAAGTTATCTCGTCCCTTTCCCATCTCCAACAGCATCAACTCTTTCTCTCGGTCAAAAGGTTAAGGCCCTGGCAACTTCACGCACTCCCGAGGTTCCACCCCTCAAGATTCCCCCCAAATTGGCTTTTTAAAATGGCCTTAACGCCGTCCATAAGCCTTTTACTGGACATGTCAACGTTGTAGCGGTCGGCTATCCTCGGCAACTTCTCCTTAGTGAAGAGTATCCGGCATCGCTGCCACCGGAGCGGCAATACATTCCTCAAATTCCTCCAGGTCAGCCAGTCTACCCCCTTGAACCACACACCCCCCGCCTTGCCCACTTCAAAACAAAGTAAACTAATTGAAAAACATCTAAATCAAACTCAAACCCATGAGACATAACAAACCAAATTGCAAAAGGGGCGAATTTATTAAAGGGATACAGCTTACCCAAACATGTACACGAACAAAAAAGGTGAGGATCTGGCCAACCACCCCGTGGGCCGTAGCAGGACCCAGCAGTAGCTCTCAAAGTACCTAAACAACATAAAGACTAAACTACAAAAACAAAGCCACGAAAACTACGACTACCAGATCTCCTCTGAAAGGAATAGGAACACAAAGGGCTGTAGAACACAGCAAGCAGAGAGACTTCAGACCTGTGGGTCAGGTTAGGCTGATCATCGATCAGGTGAGGCTGATCATCGTTAATGAGGCTCCGCCTGCTGTCCCTCTGCACCAGCTCTCTGGAACAAAGACAGGTGAGATGAGAGAGAAAGACCGGGGCCGTGACACAAAACCCTGTTTTAATGATTTTTAAAGCGTTTGATTTACATCTATCAAAAATGGGATGGGGGAATTGGTTTAATGTCAACATATGGCAGTTTATAAATAAATACACAACCTAACTATATTGTAAAGGGACAGATGCTTTGTCCTTGTTCAAGGACAGCATAAGTGATATAAGTTCTGTTTTGTATTTTTTTTTTTAAAACCTCAACAGTACACAATGTTCAAACAACAATGCCATCTGGGAATACATTTCATACGTGTTGAAACATGAAATGAACATTTTGCATTTATCCAAAGCTCCTCACAGCGAATACAGGTACAGAACATTTAGGGGCAACACTAGAGCCAATGCACTAAAGGGATTTTGTTCTTTTAAGTATTACATCAAATGTGAAGTTATTTTCCATGTAAGGGAGATATTTTTAGATACATGTCATTAATAATCAGGAAGGGGTTAGGCATCTTTATAGAATATACAGGTAGCTTGTGGACATTTGGGTTCAAACCCACAACCTTTCTAGTCAGTAAAAGTGTCTAACCACTAGACAATGTTGTCCCAGTCTTTTATTATAGTGTTATTATTTGAGCGTTTTAATATAAAAATGCATATAGGCCTATTATACATTGTTTCAGATCAGTTTCAGTTCATTTTTATATATTTAGAACTTTCCAACTTTGCATTGGGTGCCAGCCCTCTATACCTTTATAATAGTATTATAATAGTGTTATATTTAAATGTATCTATTATACCTTATCTCGTACTATTCTACTCTATTTCGTATATAATTGCATTCTTGGCCCTGAATCTTTACAATCATTACTCCATTCCAACAGATATTCCGTCCTGTGTGAAAACGAAAAATAAACACAGGTTAGTTAGCATAGAGTTATAACGCCATCATTCAACATCATCCAATCAGGGCCGTGTCCACGAGGGGGCCTGGGGTGGCACGCGCTAGTGATGCGCCGTTAAGATATTTTCTCACCCGAATCTGCATATCGCTGTAACTGCAAACGACCGCTACTGGAACCGCCGTTTGTAAATGGATGAAAATTACACCCCCGTCCGCTTCCCAACCCGCTATTATAAAATAGTGCTGCTGAAAACTACAATTGCTTTGCTATTAATAATTTCTTTCATATGAAGGAGATTTGCAGACAACCATATTTTCAAGCTGTTATTTAATCGTAGAACTTGTTGCCAACTTTTCCAGCATGCACGTGAGTGCAGCATTTGGATTAATGGACCAAACAACAAAATGCATAGTCAATGTTTGATTTCATAGCATAATAGGCTTTATTTATTTAGGCAAAACGTTATTGAACAGAAAACACAGACCAGAGAATATTACAACGGCAAAATAAAGAGGCATTTGCATGTGAACATAAATAACGAATAGCCTACAAGAGACCTAGGCTAGACCTAGGCCATAATAAAACACATAGGCCTAGCTTATTCTTAAATAAATGAGAATACAATGTGCATGTAATGTAAAACAAATAGTCTATCCAACAAGGACAACAAATAACAAGATAATCAGAAGAAATCACGTAAGATTTTGTCGGACAGGCTATAATGGCTATGCAATACCCAACTTGAATGAAATAATTAGGATAGCTTACAAGAAATAGCTGATAGCAAGAAACTAAGAAGCTGATTTTAACTAACCCGCCCGCAAATCACCCGCATATTATAAATACAGAAACGCGGGCCAATTACTCGATCCGGGCATCTCTAGCACATGCCCCTGCAAAAAAATTTATCGAAGTGACACCCCCAATAAATCGGTCATATAGACATATCTAGATTCTACAGTCGTTTCAATTGAATTTCGATTGTATGTAGATTGAAAAAATCGTTTAGATTTTACAAGGCATAACGCTCTCAGAACCGTCTCAGCCGGCTATGAGGTCACCGAGGTCCGGACCTCTGTAATTATTTTAAAAAAAATATATATATACAGTATATACAAATTAAAGGTGTAAATAGTAGTTGAGAAGCGAATAAATAAACAAATGTATATGCAAAAATGAATATGGTGTTAGTCAGCGTATTGTTTTTGAAATGGGTCAGACAGCTCACTTTGTTTTACAGAGATCAATTTCAAAAGAGGAGCGGACGTCAAACAGGAGCGCCGCCATGTTGAAATGACGTCATCACCACAGAGACAGCAGAGATATTTTCTTTCCTCCGCCACGCCGATAGTTGGCAGTGCTAAGCCCCAACCGGTGGGGATCTTCTGTTTACATTTCAATGACTTATAACGCATTTAAAAAAAAAAAATTTTTAATGCGTTGAAAACTCGTCTGCCTGGCAGCCATGTGTATGTGTGACTCGGTGCGAGTAGTGAGTGTGCTAGTGCCCCCCCCCCCCCTGCTGTGTGTGCGATCCTCCACACACAGCTACCTGTGCATCGACCAGGCACTCTGCTGTGCGGTATAAAAGCTAAAGTAGAAGATAGAAAGACATTGGAAGAAACTAAGGGTGCTTTTGTGACCTCCTGGTCCCTTCCCTCCATCAACCAGATCGAGGCACAGCAGATGGGTTACAAACGGTTTAATTCTGTTGGGCATTCACACAATAAAACAGTTGGTAAAGGCAGACGGGCGGCGACAGCTCCCACAGCATATTCTTGTCTGTCTGCCGTACAATATAAAACAAATATTGATCGTAGAGGGGATTGAAATATAACCAAGTAAACATGACTTGCGCACTATAAAGAATGCAATTATCATTAAATTAAAATGAATGCACAAAACGTAAATTACCTGTAGGGTATTTGCGCAATAAAACAGTTAATACATGCTCTTAGCCTAAATAGCTAATGCTATTAACCACATGAAAAACTAACTTTTACATTAAGTATTAAAATAAGAAAACATGGCTTATTTTACTACAAAACAACATCCAAAATAAAATACATTAATCATTTATGAAATAATTAGCAACTTAGTCTGACTACTGTGCACCACTTACCCACAGCATATTCCTGTCTGTCTGCTGTGAGTGACCAATTGCCCAGAATACATTTGGCCAATATGCAAATTACCTGTGTGCGGCAATAATGCAGGATTTAACTCTTCTTACATGACAACCTATTTACACCGTTACATACACCCCCCTTAAATTCTGCTTAATTGGGTGAAGCAACCAAAACGTCCCGGAAACTAAATATAGAAAAAATAATCCCTCAAACTGTGCATAAAATAGAGCACTACATGTTTGTATCAGTTAAATAAAACCTGGAAGTGTATAGGAATAGGAGTGATCAAGGCTACAGACTAAATAGATGCGGTTTACCCCTCTAATATATAAAAACATTGCTCTATATCAAAAATGTAATAAAAAATAATAAATAAATAATACAAATAAAACAAATGCATGTTTATGAGGTTCCTACGTTAAAGAACACTACTCCACATGTCTATACTGCAAAGACATTCCTAACAGTTCGTCTACAAAGAAGTTCTTCTACAAAGAGCAACATCACAGAAATGGCTGACTTCTTCTCCACGATGAGGAGTATTCTTCACTGCATCAGGCAAGTTGTAAGGTAAGTCATTTAATGTGTCAACTTGTTCATATTCATCAGCATCGCCAGTTTGTAATAGCCAAGTAATTGTCCTTTCGTCACTGTCACGGTACTTCATCAAGAATCACAGCAATATGCAGCATGTTCACATCCACAGTTGGCCCCATCACACTCAGAGTGCACATCCTGTTCACTCTCCTCTTCCGGAGGCAGGAAACTGAACCTTTTCTTTAGTTGTCTGTGGATCCTGTACTCGTTGATTCCTTGTTTAACCGACATCACTTCGTAAGGCGATGACTTCCGCAAGTTTCCTTTAACCACGTTCACCGCGGTTGGCGAGCAGTACACAGTCTCCAACAGACAGAGGGGACCCTTTGACCTTACGGTTGTAGAGTTTGGCATGACGCGCTTGTTCACTTCACGCAGGCTAAACCAGCCATCACCACGCACACTCAAGAGTGCTCCTCTCGAGTGTGTGCAGTGGTGGTGGCTGGTTTAACCTGTGGGCCTTGATTATTCTGATGCACCACAGGTGTGCAGCCTCACCCAGCAGCACCAGAGTCTAATCAGCCTGACTCGGGCCAGGTGAGGCTGCTTAAACCAGCCACCAAGCACACACACTCCACACACTCCAATCAGGATTGAGCCTCCCTCAGACAGCAGTGATGATGAGCAGCCATCGGTGTCTGCAGCTCCACCAGCACAACAGGGTTTGTCCAGCTCTGCCAGTTTCATGTGCGATATAGCCTAGCTTTAACAATATAGCCTAGCTTTAACAATATAGCCTAGCTTTAACAATATAGTCTAGCTTTAACAATATAACCTAGCTTAGCTGCCAAAAATGTGATTTGACTTTTGTGATTTCACATTATTTCAAATGTTGTTCCTGCCAACAACATGATATCACTTTTCGCAGTAGTAGATCCGTGTCCAATCTACTTTACTGTTTATTAGAGATATGATCATTTGAATAACTACACACAATAATGGAAAATAAATCCATCATTAATCAGTGTATATAACAAGACGCTATTGTGTGTAAGACAAATGTTTGGTTACCTAAAATAGATGGGGGGGGTAGATTAAAAAACTAATTAAAACACAAGTGTAGATACAGCGGCATAACTACCATATATGCAGCAGGTAATGCAGCTGCATTGGGGCCCGCAACAGTTTAGGGCCCGCACACAACCTGGCCCCTCTTTATCTCGCCACTATCACAGTGAAAAGCCTATGATGTAAGTAGAACTTACTATTACTATTACTATTTATTTGACTAATCTAATAATCAACCTACACACTTTTTGTTTTGTGTTTATTTATAACACAATACGCTGTCACCGATTTATAGTTTCATCTGTTATGGTGCTCTGACACCAGATCTTAGTACAGTACAGCACGGCGGTCTGTTTTACTAGTAATCATTTAATTCAGGCGTCAACTGTGCAGTGCATTTCGCTGTTGTTGTCGTTTTAAAGCTGAGTGCTTTCACCTCCTTCATGCGCTGTGCTGACATTAGGTTACGTTGCGTCTGATTGTGAGATTGTGAGATTGAGCGAGCGGCTGGTGAGGAGGAGCGCACTGGGGGCCACGGCTGGCTAATCTATGCTTTAATCAGCGTGTGTTGAGATAGCTGCATGAGATAACTCTGCACTTTGGCGGCCACATTTTAAGAACCGCACTTCCCACAATTCCCCACTCAGTCGCTGTATTGACGTATACAAACACAAACACGCGTGGAGCAGACTGGAGTATGTACTGTACTCCTATGGACTGGAAGGATGGCTTCAAATCAGGGGACTAACCCGGTCTTCTTTCTTGTATGTGCATGTAGGTACATTTTACATCAAGCAACATTTTCAGTTCATTAGTAAAATATACAGACATTGCAAAGGCTATTGTAAAGATGCGATATAACATGACATTGCCTGTCGCCAGCTGTTCCATCACAGAATCTAACTGGAACTGAGCTAGGCAATTTTATCCTCCAGCTACAGCCAATTCATGAACATATAGCCAAAAAAAAACTAATATTTAACTATAAAAGAGTTATCTCATGGAGCTATAATCTATGCTTTAATCAGCGTGTGTAATGAGAGTGGCAGCACGATGGGAACCCGTTGGGCCCGGATACATGGTCGATGGTCTCCCTCTTCTGGGTCTGTGCGTGAGCCTATCATGCGCTCACCACTCACATACACATACACACAGCGGGGGCGGGGCGGAACAACGTAGTGTAACAGTGACGGCTGACACGTTGCAACTTCCGACCTGAGACGTTCGTACACTTCCGGGCTGCGCGAGAGGTGAGCGCATACTCCAGTCACACACAAGATGGCGGTAGAGGGCTGAACCCGAAGCTCAGCGTTGACGCAGAAAGTCTAAGCTCAACTCGACGCTATTTTATTTCTCATGAAGTGAAGTAGACTACATTCAGGTGGCTGTATTACCTTGACTTTAATTGTGCTTAAAATGACAATGATGACGATGAAATATTTACGACTGTTGTTCAAGATAGGCCTCATGTTGAAGTAAAAAAAAATAAAAAGGCCACATTTATGTGTAGCCTACCACACAAGTCAGAGAGTTGGAATATAGATGTGTTTGTTTTGAATTTCGAATTTGGCCTATGAAGAGCAGATGGCACATGACCATCAGGCTTCTCAAAGACCTTTCAGTCATCAGTCTCTGTCTCCCTTCACTCACCCTCCCTCTCTCTCTCAAACACACACACACATGCACACTGTAGAGATAAAGCAGAAGCCGCCACGGTGACGGACACCTCATTCTTCTCTGGTCCACCGAGAAAACACAGAGCGCTGCCTGTGTCCCAGGGCCCCCTCGTCTCTCGTCCACTTGTCCACTTCCCCTTCCTATGTCTCCTCTGCTCCTCAACCTGAGGTAGGGGTGGAGGGAGGTAGGGGTGGAGGGAGGTAAGGGTGGAGGGAGGTCCCTGTGTCCCAGGGCCCCCTCGTCTCTCTTCCACTTGTCCACTTCCCACAATTCCCTGAGGATAAAAACCTCTCTATCTGGAGTGGGCGACGTCCATTCGTGCAGCGATGTTTGTTCACTCACTCATGCTGTTTAGAAATTAGCATTCTCTTCCCCGGCCACATTTCCCTACATCTCGGAGAATGCAAAGTAACCGGGCATTCCCTGAGCGCGAGGACTCGCCGTGCAACACCGTGGCGGTGACTTTGCCAATCATTTGCTTTTGTTGTCTTTTAGCGCACGACTTATGGTGAATATAGAGCTACATGTCATTTAAGGGACCAGGTAAGGGTTCCTCCTAACATCCATATATGGCTAAAGTCCATATAACTAATGAGCTGCATCATTTGTTGTCATGTTGTTATATAATATGGTTCCCTTCATCCAATACATACATTCCTCCCCCCCCCCCACCCCATGAAATGGCAGCACAACAACACGTGACAAAGAGCGTGGCTTGTGTTCCTGGAGGTTTAGTGGGAGGGGGGGGGGGTGAGGGTGCTATCCAATCATCTGATCCGTTTTCCACAGATATCGAGTGACGGTGGGAGGCATGCATATCCTGCCTCCCGCACTCCCTGCCAAAAAGAGCCCCTCCACTGCATAAACAGGGAGAGAGAGAGGAAGGGAGAGAGAGAGAGAGAGAGAGAGAGAGAGAGGGGGAGAGAGAGAGAGAGAGAGAGAGAGAGAGAGAACAAAGTGGATGAGAAGGAGAGAGATTGGAGGTAAAGGAAGAGAGAGAGAGAGGAGGATAAAA
>OOFB01035406.1:0-11124 GCA_900323305.1 Trachyrincus murrayi | reverse complement strand
CATCAGAGTATAGCCTGTCTTTGAGTGTGCTTTATACTGCTTCATACTGTGTGTGTGTGTGTGTGGGGGGGGGGGGGAGGGGTGCACGGGGAGTAAAACTGCAAGGTCTGGCTGTTGCCTGCACCTGTAGGTGTGTGTGTGTGTGTGTGTGTGTGTGTGTGTATAGTGCACTTGGAGGTGTGTGGTGTATGGGGCAGGTGTGTGTGTGTATAGTGCACCTGGAGGTGTGTGGTGTATGGGCAGGTGTGTGTGTGTATAGTGCACCTGGAGGTGTGTGGTGTATGGGGGCAGGTGTGTGTGTGTATAGTGCACCTGGAGGTGTGTGGTGTATGGGCAGGTGTGTGTGTGTATAGTGCACCTGGAGGTGTGTGGTGTATGGGGGCAGGTGTGTGTGTGTATAGATGTATGCGCTGGTGTGTGCATATATATAAGGAGTATTTATATGTTGTATTCCCAGTATTATTAGTAGTATTTAAGTTTAACACGCGTTTGGGTATTTTCAACGTCCCGCTTTGCCGAATGTGCGCATGTGTCGGAGTATTCACTCTTTTTTATCTTTTTCAAGTCTTTTAAGTTTGCCAAAAATCTGTTTCACCGCCCGGACTACTTTGGATTATACAAACGTTATCATAGAACGTTTTCCTTCCACCCGATGTTCGATGAATGGGGAAATAATAGGCAGGACGTAGAGTGCTAAATGCTGTCTACGTGCGCTGTATTCATAGAGTAAATGTAGTGTGTGGTGAGTGTGTTTTAGAGTATGTACCCATGTGTGTGTGTGTGCGTGTGTGTGCTGGGTTTACTGTGCGCTGACAGCAGGGGAGAGGAGAATGAGGTGGAGGAGAGGTGGAGGACTTTGCTGATGTTTCAAGAAAACGAAACAAGATGGAGGACGGATTACAGCCTGCTCACCACGGTAATGCTTTCCCGCCAGAAGACCCCGTACTACTTGGGAGTTACAGTATTTTTACAGTATTACAGGATCACAGTATCAAAGCTCTACAAAACGCCTATAAAATACATGTATATACTGTATATAGCAGTGGTTCTCAACTGGTTTAGCCACAGGACCCACATGTCAGTGACATCATATATACGTTGAATCAGTCGGTATCTTGTGTCTAACATGTTTGTATGTTTGTCCTATGTCGTATTTCCTCTGCAGCTGTAAGCGTGTGTTTGCTTTTGCATGTTGTTTCACGCGTTAAAACTAACTAACAGAGCGTCTGTTAGCCTCGGGCTCATGTTAGGAACACGGGTTAAAGCATTGTTAGCGTGTTGCAAACATTAACACGCGCTGTCGCCACCTCTCCACGCACGTCTCTAAACCACAGGCATCGCCTGTCTCGCAGCATGAGAGACGAGGGCTACAGGACGCAGAGAAGAACACGAAAAGAGAGCGTGATGAACGCCATGATATCAGAGACCAGTGTCGATAATCAGAAGCTAAAGAAGCGTTAGCGGTTAGCTCAACATGTTCCTGATATTTGTTCAATGGTTTGTGTTTCTGCCTGTTTTCTCATATATTTCACTTGGATATCTCTAAAAAAGCTCTGAACAGCAATAGATAGATGATGAAGAGGGATTAAGGACCAGATTCATGATTAGAACAAACTCGATGGTCCTGGGAGAACACAGCCATCGGCGTATGAACAGCGTCCTAACTACTGCGTGGTTCCAGAAAGATCACATCTGGAGAATGTTCTAGAAGAGATCTGCTGCTCATCCTACTATTACTATAAATTTGTCCTTAAGCAGACGTGTATGTAGCCATACAACTCCATTCAGATGTCATTAAGGAGTAGGTAGGGGTTAGGGCATGATGCCTACAGGGGGACTGTGGACATTGGGGTTCGAACCTTTTGGATGGAAGTTGAACTCTCTAACCACTTTCCCGTCGCTGCCTGGGCTCACGTCCCAATGGCCGCATGGGTCGAGATCATAATGACCTTGACATTATCAAAGTCAACTTTTATAATTTTCTAATCAAAAAGTCAACCTTTCATTATTACATTCAAAAACCCAAAAATGTTCACATGGACTTCCTTAATCAACCGGAGACAAGCCTTTGTGTGTAATCTTTGACAGTTTTTTTATCGTACGGATCTAATTAGAGACACTTTAATGGACTGCTAGTGTTAAACATTGACCGTTCTGATCTGAAGATGAACCCAAATTCAACTCAAATGTCCGGTCGACTGTGAGGGAACACGGGTTGCCATGGCAATCACCATGATGTGGAATAACAATGGATTGGACGTGAGAGGCATTGTGTCAGATCGTGCAACAAAGTCGCTAGCTAGTGGGGAAGAGTATGGAGTGGTCGTGCTAATATAACAAACTGTCTCTTGTCTGCGATACAGATTAAAACAAATGTAAATGGATTAAATGCGCTGATCATGACGCGTTCTGTACCTACTCTAACAACATTCTGGGAGAATATCTCAACTGCACTTTTACTGTTTTATTAGCTAATGATTTTCATCATTCAGCTGAGACAGCTTGAAGGTTTGGCCCTCCAGAGAGACCAGTAAAGACCAGTACACCACCAGAGGAGTCCTCATCCTCTCCTCTTCTCTCAGCTCCTCTCCTTTCTCCTCTATCCTCTTCTCCCTCCTCTCCTCTCCTCTCCACCTCTCCTTTCCTCTCTCAGCTCCTCTCCTCCTCTCAAGTCAAGTCCATTTTATTAGTATATCCCACAGTTACAGTCTCAAAGGGCTTTACAGGCCATATATTCATGACACCCCCTAACCCGAGCCCCCCCGGAGGGCAGAGTGGGTGATCTCTCCTTCCAGGGATGCTTAGGAGTGCAATGGGTGCCATAATAGACATACATAATAGCAGCATTACAAGCAAGCATTTTAAGTAAAATAAAATGAGTATTGTCCATGGTGATGAGGTGCTGGTCAGTGAGCAGGCTGGTAGCTGTCAGGTGGGGTGGCCAGGTGTCCAGTTATGATCACAGCAACACGCTAAAACAGAGACAGCATGATGGTTAAATGTGGCAGGGTGGACAAGGAACATGCAGGAAACCTCTAGTCTGGTACCCATCGGCAGCAGGGGTCGGCTAGTGCTGGCTGACAGGTGGGTTTAGCTGTAATGAGAGCTGAGGGACACTCCTCGGAGCCAAATGAGAGAGTAAAGTTTGACTTTGAATTGATCAGCTTCAGTCAGCTTCCCTGATTACAGGTGGACATTTCACCTGTCCTTCTCTCCTCTCCTCTCCACTTCATCTCCTCTCCTCTTCATCTCCTCTCTCCTCCCCTCTCCTCTCTCCTATCGTCTCCCCTCTGTGTCAAGCTAAACCACGACCCTCCATTATGAGTCTTTACTCACCACCCTCTCTGGTGTGTCAGGCTCACTTTGGCCCCTGGGGGCCCTCCTGCCTGGCCCCACTAGCGACCCCTGCTACGTTAGGGTCAGCTGTTAGGCTGCATATAACAGAGTTAGTGAAACTGAGGATCATCCGGGAGGAGACGATCCACAGAGTGAACATCTCTATGAGAGACATATGCTAGCAGGGAGGAAAATACGCCCAGTCAGAACACATCTGCTACGCCCCCAGGAGGGTACGAGTATTTAAGAGTATTGAAGTACTTTTATGACATGAACACATGATGAGCTTTCAGCAAAACGCTAGACACTAGGTCAGCTGTTGGTAATGATGTACTGACAAGGATGTATATTATATTGCTCAGGAAACGCGGCGACACAGATTAGCCGGGACACGCTTGCCCAACCTGGTCAAAGTTTGAACTTTGAGTGCAGCCATGAAGGTGGAGATGTCCAGGGTAGCGTCAATGCTAGGTTGGGTTTCAACGCTCAACTCTTTAGGAAAACATTGGCAACGCTGAGGCTGAACTCTCATCATGTGTTCATTGCTTTACACTGCAGAGGTATTTGTGACTAAGGCCAAAAAAGTGGAGGATATGGCACACTTTTTGTAATAAAAATGTGTTTCTCTATATTTATGAAGTGATAGACATCCTCTATGTACTCCAAAACATCAAATAATCCACCCTTCCTGGTTGATGTAGAAGAAATTGAATTTGGGAACATCCAAAATGGTTCCAGCCTCATAAACCTTAGATCGATGGAATTACTAATCAAACACACCTAAATATCAACATGAGGTACTTGTCTAGTCCCATCTATTTATAGCAAATACTGTGTTGGGTTATGGTATAGTTGTGATGTCACAGATTAGAGTTAGTAAGAGGTCAATGATGAACTGATGTATGGGTTACACACATGATGAATTCAGCAGTATCATATTTCAATGTCACTAATGTCACATATTAAGAATGGAGTTGTTGGTTTAAAACTTTAGCAGCAAGATTTGAGCAGAAATATTCACTTGGCTTGAATTCCCTTCATACCCTCTCCCAAAAAAACCATGTCTTTCCTTCGTTAATTAAAAGAAACGTGTTTGATCCGTGTTCCCTGTGAGTTGCTTCCAGACGTCAGAACAGTAGGTTTTCTGCCTGCCTTGTCGTAGCATGGCCTAGCCTAGCGTAGCATAGCATGCCAGCTTGCCAGGAGCAGCAGATACTTCTGGCTGCTTGTTAGCGCGTTTGCTTCCTGGCGCCACTTTAACGCAGTCTGCAGGAAGTCAGCGCCTTGACTGATAGAATGCTAATGCTGTCCTTGGTCGGCAGCAGATGTTGGATCACAGATGCTAGTTAGCAGACTAGCGTGTGCGGAGGTATTCCACCGCCCGCATACATTTCACCTTCTAGTTGCATGACGCACAGAGTCTACATATCAACGTGCTGTTTGTATAACCCACATTTAAGATGCATAACTGAGGTTATGAGATCTGAGGAGATTGTGTACGTTGCTCTTGGAAGATCTTATCCTACATGTGTTTTCTGTCTGTCATCTATACTACCTTTTAAAACTTAAAATATTAAAACTCTCTGGCAAAGTTCTCTTAAACCCTCAGACTGACAGTCGATATGAGGAAAGAATAACTCACAAAAACGTTTAACAAAGGGGTTGAATGTCCGAGAACCTTCAATCAGAATTTCTAAACAAACAAACATTCTAAACAAGAATTCCAAAAAAGGAATTTAGAATTTAGATTCATAACATTGATGTGATAATGCATGTTAGTGCATCTGTACAATCAACACACTGTCACCGCCACTGTCACTTCTAATTCAACGTTGTGTCTGCAAGTTTAGCAAAAAAGTGGTGGAGGAGAACAGAAGGAGAGAGAAGGGGAGGAGGAGTGTGGTGGTGGAGGAGACCAGGAGGAGAGAGAAGGGGAGGAGGAGTGTGGTGGTGGAGGAGACCAGGAGGAGAGAGAAGGGGAGGAGGAGTGTGGTGGTGGAGGAGACCAGGAGGAGAGAGAAGGGGAGGAGGAGTGTGGTGGTGGAGGAGACCAGGAGGAGAGAGAAGGAGGAGTGGTGGTGGTGTAGGAGAACAGAAGGAGGAGTGTGGTAGTGGAAGAGGAGAAGGAAGAGGAGGAGGTGGACCTCCTCTCGTTCCCCTCCTCTGAACAGATCTTTAGATCCACCAACAAAGGCCTCGTTTCAATCAGCCTCTTCCTTGTGTGGGAGAGAGCCTTTGATGCCCTGCTCTTTGAGGGTGATATTTATATATTATTTATATATTTCTTATATATTTTCCACTGGATCTTACTTATCATTCCAAATTAGCACCCGGCTCACTTCCTTCAGCGTGTTTGATGTCCTTTTGGAGGGAAAATACTCGCTAAGCGTGTTAACCTTCAGCTGAATTATAACTTTAAAACGTAGCGTGTGGCTAAATACTGTTACACTAACACTTCATTTAATTCACACTGTCACACTGCCTTGTCAACAATGAATCAATAAAACAAAAACATAATCAGAATAAACAGATATCAGATTATCACAGAAATCACGAAAATATATGATGTATATTATCTCTATAGACCGACCAGGGGCCGGATAAATAAACAGAAACATGTGTACCCGGGTTTCCACGCAGAATTCCAGATGTATAAAAAAACCTGTGAGGTGTGGGGTGTGGACTGACTCTAAGCTTGTTCACGTGAGCACAATCTCAGCACAATTGGTCTGTATACAGAAAACCCTGAAAATCTCTGCATACACAGATGTCCAACTTTGTTGCTGAGCATTCATTTGCGCAGACGCCTACACAGAGTTCTATGCATATGGACCCAGAGGTCCATTTACATGACATCAACTACAGACCTGGCAGCCATTTACAGATCTTTATAATGTCTTGCCCTCACTCACTCTCTCACTCATTCACTCTCTCACTACCTAACTTGTTCACTCTCTCACTCATTCACTCTCACTACCTAACTCGTTCACTCTCTCACTCATTCACTCTCTCACTACCTAACTCGTTCACTCTCTTACTCACCCTCCTTCCCTCACTACCTCACACTTTTAGTCCCTCCCTCCCTCATTACCTCACTCCCTCACTCACCCACTCTCTCACTCACTCACCCTCTCACTCCCAGCCATGCAAGGTGATGTTAGCTGTGTTGCTCAAGGACACATAAACACTTTTAACTACCAGCGAGATTAAACCAGCAACTCTCCAGATGTGACCAGTTTAACCTCCTGCAGACTAACCCTCTCTCTCTCGCTCTCTCTCGCCAACCCTCTCTCTCCCTCCATCACTCTCTCTCTCCCTCCCTCTGTCTCTCTCTCTCTCTCTCTCTCACCTCTCTTCCTCTCTCTCTCTCCCTCTGCATGTCTCTCTCCCCTCTCTTCCATCACCATCTCTCTCTCCCTCTCTCCACCCCCCCCATAAAGTCAAAATGTCGAGGAGCAAGTCGAAATGTTGATCCTTTCTGTATTGCAAGCAGGTGTAACCATCGATACCCTTGTACCAGCTACAAGCAGGTGTAACCATCGATACCCTTGTACCAGCTACAAGCAGGTGTAACCATCAATACCCTTGTACCAGCTACAAGCAGGTGTAACCATTGATACCCTTGTATCCGTCCACTACCAGCTATTTCAGCCACCTCTTCCAAGTTTGTGTGGTTTCTGAACACAATGCAATATTCACAATTTTCGCCACAATCTCTTCAAAGTCTTAAAGCATAATTCAAGTTTGGTAGAGGTTTTGGTTGTGTAGTTACTTTGCCATGATGTACCTTCAAATATTGGCGAGATATCTTCAATAGTTCCAATAGTTGATTCAAACTTGTGTTCTGTCTCTCCCCCATTTACTTACATTGCACAGCGAAACAGGTCTCAAAGTCACACTTTTAGCACACAAATGAACACAAACTAATTGGATTCCGCCAATGTATAAAATAACAAAACCTGATTCCATTTTTTTTTTCTGTTGACAATGATTAGTAAAGGTACTCTTCGCCATTTTGTGTGCAGGTGATACGCCAAAGCTTCCCATTAACTTCTGTGGAGAGCTGATGTGTCCAAATGACTGTCAAGTTTCAAGTCAAGTCATTTTGCAAAAACTAAACAAAACCAAATGGCTGACATTCCTTTTATTCTCAGTGGAAAATGCAATATTTTAAGATAGTTTTGGCATTAAAATGCGTTTTGATAACAAGAAATGTGCAAAACGTTTTCTATCGTTGCTATGGTGGTTGCTATGGACGCTGCTATCGCTGAAACCACATAGCTTGCATATTGTTTGAATCATTGTCTTTGCATTGTGTAGTTATCTGAGCTGTTATGTCATGTGTTACTTGTTATGTAACTGTTTTGTCTGTTAGTAATGCGCCTAGTCACCCCCCAGTAAGCCGTTCGCCATTGCTTCACCAAAAAGTCCATTCCAAAGGTTCATGGGTCGCTCGGTGCAAATTAAAAAGTCAGCGGATCGCAAGAGCTAGAAATCCAAATCTAAATCGGATATGCCGTTCCTGGGACCCAGGGAAATGTGTGTGTGAATTTTGGCATCTCTAGCCATATCGAAAGGTCACGAAAAGAGGCGTGACCTGAAATACAGAGATAGGGTTAGGGCCTAAAACGGTTTCAAGTTCCCCATTTCTGGTGGGACGGAGATAGAAACTCGTGCCTTTAGGTGTGTTTGGGGTCAAAAGGTTAAAAAAGTCAAAAGCGCCACGGCCCTTACGAGATTTAAAAAAGTTTATGTGCATCTCGCTCATAACTTTTTAAAATGAGATAGAGGTCTGATTCTCATCAAGCGGGCCGCGAGATGAGACTTCAGGAGATGGATCATTTGATGATGCTTTGTGAGTCATTTCCTGTCGGGCGGGAGCCACAAAATTGATAACTTGTATGTCCTTGAGGCTCTCTTTCATATGAAACAGACCCCAGGTCTCTAGCTCGCTTCCAAGTGTCCCAGACCCCTAGGTCACCTGCTAATTGCTTCACTTCGTGTAGGGCTACAACCAGTGTGCGAAATACCTGGTGGCACTAGGTAGGGTCCGCCCTACCTAGTGCTCCAGCGTTATGCTGAAGTCTTACACAGACGCAAACAGTGGCGGATCCTGAGCTGGCCACTTGGTGGTGGGGGAGTGGATATATGTTGTCACTGTTACTAAAATAAGAGTCATTTAGAGGAAACAGGTGTACAATCCTACGTTTGTGTCTCCGCCAACCAGTTTGTGAACGTTCTACTCTGCTCTGAACTAAAATTGTGTTCTTTTGGTGATGTCGAAATGCCTTTTCCGAGGTGTGTGAGGATGTGTGGAGCTCCGTCTGGGCAGTGGTTGATGATGGCCGCGTCCGAGAGAGGGTTAAGCTCATACGACACTTATACGTTTGGTTTTCTAAACCACAACATTTGGATTGCGGACATTTGCATTTCCATTCAATGGCAATATATGAGGAAATGCCACAACAATATTTTTCTATAGCCTATATTTGTGAATACATGTTTTGCAATTTGAATACTGATACATTTTTAGTGACAATTACAAGTGACAAATACTTTTTTCAAGTGTCAATCAACCCCGTATTTCGCACCCTGGCTATGACTCCCATGTTGATCATTTTAGTAGTCTCTTGAAAATCTTTTTCGTCTGCCTTTTACTTTACTGATTCCATTCATGCTTCAAAAACCTTAAAAGCGGTATTAATTTGTCATGATTATCTTGTTAAACAAAATGTATACATAAAATGAACCTTTGGAATGGACTTTTTGGCGAAGCAATGGCGACCATAACTTCCGGGTTGCCCCACAAAGACACGTGGGCTTACCGGAGGGTGACTAGACTAAGCTGCTGTTACTGGCCTCAGGCCGAGGGGTACCTGGGCCTCAGGCTGAGGGGTACCTGGGCCTGTGGCAAACCTGCTGCACAGCCAGGGATAGCTGTGATAAAGAATAGAAGAGACACACACGTCGAGCTGGAGGATTTATTCTTCCCTTCACAAATCATACTTCAGGTATCAAACATATCTGTTGTAAACGAATGACCTTAGCCTCAGTCCCTGTTTTGTATGACATGGCCATTTAACAGCTGTGAGCTAGAACAGCTTCTTCACATGTTAATATACTTTACAAACTATAACTGGGCCACTTTAAACACATTAAACACATTCACTCCAAAATAAAACATATATAACCAAATGCATAGTCTCTTGTTCTGTAACGTAGTACATTTTTACTGTATCCGTGAAAAATGCTAAATGCATTTGTTTTTACTGTCTCAACATGAACTCCACATTTGGCTTTTCCTATAAAACAAACACATTTTCCTGTTGAGTTCAACTACAACAACTACATTCAAACTACATTTGCACGTTTAACGGCGCTGTCTTCAATTATGCTTTACACCCGTTGTACATTCACCATGTGGTGTGCTAAACTACTTTACAATAGCATTTTCTGGTTTAGGCCATAAACCACAAATAAGTCCATTTGGCAACAAATCAAAAACAGGAAATACCTTCTTGCATTAAAACTGCTTCATAAATAAAATGCACAATGAATGTGAATGTGTTTGAATTCACAAGTTTCAGTGTTTTCGGGTTAGTTCTTCTCACTACTCCACACTCCGCAAGTCCGCTAGCATTAGCAAGTTAGCCTCCCGCCCTCTCTCTATATTCACGTAAGATCTTCTAACAAATCGTTTTGTTCTCTGACCAACATGTGCAAACGATCTAAGAAGCTGCACGTTCAACTCTTAACTCTAGCATGTACACTGAGTTTAAGGCATATTTACCGACCTGTGATAAAGAATAGAAGAGACACACACGTCGAGCTGGTGTTAACTTCACGGCAGGAGGGTTTATTCTTCCCTGTAATGGTATTTCAACTTTATTCTCGACATTTCGACATTATTCTCAAAATGCAAAAAAAATAAATCTTCCTCCTCTGATTTTTTGTATTAAGCCTGGCATTAATACTGAAAGCTCAATATTATTCTCAACATTTAGACTTTATTCTCTGCAAAAAATTAAGTAATTTATTTTCCTTATGCCTGCTCTAATACTAGTAAAGACAATATGTGTGTGTATGTATAATGTGTGTGTGTGTGTGTGTGTGTGTGTGTGTGTCCTAGCGTGTGTGCATGCGTGTGAAACGTGTGTTTTCTAATCTCTTTACAGAATTAAGACATAGCTTGTCTTATATGTGACAGTTCTACGTTTTGTTAATGAAAAGCCAACAATTTGAACACATTTCAGCTTGAATTGGTACTAAACTTGAAGCTACAGGACATTTGTTCCTACAGGAGAAACATGACTTGTTTTCAGTCACAGCAAACAGTAAGCCTGGTAAACGGAATCATTCATTCCTAAGACCTCATATCACAGCGTTGTCACTGTAGTAGACAGGTTCAGTACATCAGTTAGTCGACGGTGGCTTCAAGTCCTCGGAAGCGTCAGAGGAAATCCCCCCGGCTCAGAGGACAAAACACACCTCCACTCCATCTACTCAGCACACAACAACACGTGTGTTTAGCTGTGTAAACAGTTAACACATAACACACCTGAACACACCGCTGCAGAGTCTAGACGGTA
Source organism: Trachyrincus murrayi (assembly GCA_900323305.1). Lineage (NCBI taxonomy): Eukaryota > Metazoa > Chordata > Actinopteri > Gadiformes > Macrouridae > Trachyrincus > Trachyrincus murrayi. Next base: position 199 of record OOFB01035406.1, on the reverse strand, counting down.
TAGTAAACTAGATTGCAAACTGTATTACCAACAGTAAACAGGGACCTTGTGTGTCCGGGTCAGGTGAAGGGAGTGACCATATGAACCTCAGCATCACCTCAGACTAGAGGACGTGTTTGCGTTGCTACTAGCCCCAGGCCTGCTGCTGGGGAACACATCAGCAGTGACATCCTCTCAGACCTGCATCCCCCTCATTAAC
>OOFB01035398.1:13962-25162 GCA_900323305.1 Trachyrincus murrayi | reverse complement strand
AACAAACACACACTCTCACACAATCACCCCCATACACAACCCCCCCCCCCCCCCCCCCACCCCCACCCCCACCCCCACCCCCCCCCCCCCACCCCCCCCCCCCCCCCCCCCCCCCCCCCCCCCCCCCCCCCCCCCCCCCCCCCCCCCACACACACACACACACAGACACACGCACAGCTACAGGGAGTGGCCTTACTTGAGGAAGACTCCTTTCTGGTGCTGTCGGGTCTCCCGGTGCGTGGCCCAGGGCTGCAGGGTCATGCGGCGGGGGTGCAGACCCTCGGAGCGGAACAGCTCCCCGATGTCACCTGGCATCATGATGTTCACACTGCTGTGGGTGCCCAGGTGCTCCCTACGACAGCACACTTAGATTCACCATAACCAATACTGTGAATATTAACCAGTGATACGCTGTGTGATAGTACTGTTGGAGAGACACAGTGATACACTGTAATAGTACTGTTAGAGAGACACAGTGATACACTGTGATAGTACTGTTAGAGAGACACAGTGATACACTGTGATAGTACTGTTAGAGAGACACAGTGATACACTGTGATAGTACTGTTGGGGACACAGTGATAGGCTCTGTGATGTGATTGTGGAATGCATAACCTCATGTAATCCTGAGGAATTACTATGGCCTACAGCAGGAAGGGACTGGGACTAAATGCAGATTTTTTTTCAACATTAATTAATTAATTTATCAATTAAATTCAAATTGCTGCCAAATGGGCCAGATAAAGTCCTTTGTTTATATCTGCATACAGTTGAGTATATAATCTTGAGTTTATATCAGCCTGTTTATATCAATCTGTAGTTTATATCTGTAAATAGTTGAGCATATAGTGTATATCTGCATCTAGTTGACTGAATTATATACAGATAAAGATTATACAATCTATAGTCTATATCAAGTCAGCCTGGAGTCTATAATCTATCTGCCGATAGTTTTGTTGATGGTTTATATCCACTATAGCAGGGGTCCTCAAACCCCGGACTCCGGTCGGATGCGGATGCGGACCGAACCACAACTGTCTCCGGACTCCCCCCCCCCCCCCCCCGCTGTCAACTCTGGGAGTCCTCTCTGGACCTTGGACTTATCGGGAATGCTCTTTTCGGACCTCTGAGATTTGTAATTGAGGACCCCTGATCTAGCCCGTTTGTCTGGCCTCACGAAGCACGTGAGCGTCATCCGCAGGCGTTTAGCTCCAGCACAACGTCCCCTTCGCCGTCCTCGCCGGAGCTCCTCAAAGGAAACCTTCCCTTTGATTGGCTGAGTCCTTAGGAGAGCGCACTTGGAGACAACAAGTGAAGAACGTAACGGGGAGCCGTCAGCTAGAGAGAACCGCTTCATACCAGTGTTGCAGTCTGCAACATCAACTCGGTTTCTGCTAAATCCCTGCGGAGATGTTGGCTCTATTTAGACGTCAACACCATGACGTCAGTGCTTTTCCATTAAAAGTAGAGCGTGACGTTTCCCCTTTAAGATGTATTCATCTGTAACATCCCTGCCTCCCTCTCCCTCCCTCCCTCCCCTCCAGTTCCCCCGGTGATCCGGGTGTACCCCGAGAGCCAGGCCCGGGAGCCGGGGGTCACGGCCAGCCTGAGGTGTCATGCCGAGGGCATCCCCAGTCCACAGCTGGCCTGGCTGAAGAACGGCATGGACATCACCTCCAAGCTGACCAAACAGCTCACCCTGCAGGGTACGACGTCACCTCCACATGCTACCCTTAACACGTCACCTCCACACGTTACCCTTAACATGTCACCTCCACACCGCTACCCTTAACGTCACCTCCACACGCTACCCTTAACACGTCACCTCCACACCGTTACCCTTATCACGTCACCTCCACACGCTACCCTTAACAACATGTCACCTCCACACCGTTACCCTTAACACGTCACCTCCATACGCTACCCTTAACACGTCACCTCCACACACTACCCTTAATACGTCACCGCTACCCTTAACACGTCACCTCCACACAGTTACCTTTATCAACACGTCACCACCATCACTATCCTCAACACCGTCACCACCATCCTCAACACCGTCACCACCATCCTCAACACCATCACTACCATCACCATCGTCAACACCGTCACCACCATCGTCAAGGGATCAAGTGGATTAAGATGATAGGATGTGTTGTGTGTCGACCCTCTTCTTCCCAAAGCCAACGGAAGTGAAGTGCACGTGAGTAATGTGCACTTTGAGGACACTGGCGCGTACACATGCATCGCCAAGAACGCGGCCGGCGTGGATGAAGACATCTCCTCGCTCTTCGTGGAAGACTCAGCTCGTAAGACGCGTATGTACTGCTTCCTCTGATCCAGCAGAACACCCCTCGCTTCTCTATGACTTAATTTCCTGTGAAGCTCTAATTTATCCTCTGCCAAGGAAATAATAGAGTTGCTATCTAACCCCCACCTCCTCTCACACCATAAATCACCGTCTCCCAGCATCACTGTAGAAGCTGGACCGCTTCGGCTCGTCTGTCATATTTAATCCATACTGACTTTCATCTTCCCTCGTGCGATTTAAACTGACTTAGCCCTCTGTTTCTGTTACGTAGACACAACCGCTGCTTCATATTCCACACCAGTAACTTCTTTGGATGTGAATAACGGCTTCTCATGAAGTTGTAATTCTGAATGCAGGGGACATACAATAACACCTCCAAACAAGTCGTATTCTTACACAAATCCAGCAATGTTTTCCTAACAAACAAACCCAATCTCCGGAGCATTCTCCCAGACCCGAGCGTCCTCACACAGCAATTACCTTTGGCCTTTCTCAAATGTCACAGTCTGTTGGTGGCTCGGGGCTCCGTGTGAGTGTAATTCCTCCGGCCGGTAAGTAGGAGCCGGAACTTAGCGGTCGGGTCACGGTGCGGCAGCCTGGTACCGCCCAGCTAGACGCTGAGCTCTCAGGTCAGAGGTCACTAGAGGTGTGTTTTAAAGCTCTTAAAGCCCTTCTGTTGAGTGAAACGGAGCTAGAAGATGGATTTGCCACCTCGGGATGGGAGGTTAAAGCTCCCCCCAGCGGGAAAGACCAACAAAAAAAAAAAATTTTTACAACCCTGCAGGTCTCCAGCCGGAGGAGAGGTTCACTTCAGGGACGATCCAAGGGATTGTTGGAGGGTTTTCTGGGACTTTACAGCGACTCCCGAGGTGGTGTGCAGCTCTGAGGTTAAAGGTTAAACAGGCTGAGGGGGTGCTGCCAAGACCTGCTCCACACAGACATCCTGAGCAGCATGGCTAACACAGTAGCTACGACTGGCTAGCATTAGCAGACACTGGCCAACACTAGATCAGATTGGCTAACATTAGCTAGCACTGGCTAACACACAGGCAACCTGACCAGCACCACGAATACTGGCTAGCACTGACCAACAATGATATCACTGGTTAGCACTGGCTAACACTGGCTAGCACTACCCAACACGGGATGAAATTAAATAAATTATTAAGTAATTCATAAAGTAGTTTTTTGTAATTTTAATGGAATGGACAAAATGTGTCTCTTCCCATGTTGGAGTGCAGTGCTGAAGAAGTATTTAATCTTGCTTTACACACATATTTCCAAAGAGAGTAGACCGGAGTCATGAGTCAGTATCTTGTGTTGGTGAGTCTATTTGATTAAAGATTGCATGCATCTGCTTTTTAACACACAAGACTTCAAGTGAAGAGACCAGCAAGTTGTCAAACTCTCCATGTTTTCTATCTAATTAGTTTCCTCGTCTGAAAAGAGCAAGCTGTTCTCCAGAGTCTTTCAACAGATACCAGAGAGAGAGAGAGAGAGAGAGAGAGAGAGAGAGAGAGAGAGAGAGAGAGAGAGAGAGAGTGTGTGTGTGTGTGTGATATTGATGGACAGGCGAGACCAGAGGTCAGTGACAGAGCCATGGCCACACGCCATTTCACTGCCACATTATTACATTATGGGAAATGCCTTCATCCAATCAGATACCGGTGTTTCCTAAACCAATCAGCTTTGCGTCTCAGTGTAGCTTCCCATTATGAGCCACTCTGTAGTTTCTACAGCAGTTACTGTAGTACACTTCAGCTTAGATGGAGGTCATCTTCAGTGTTTACAAGCATTACTGCAAATTAGGATTCAGGTGAAGTCAGTTAACAGTTGAACTACAGGTTCTAGACGTCCAGTCAAGCGTAGAAATCTGCTTTCATTATTAATAAATGTGTTCATTAATACCTGCGAGTTTTGCTGACTCAGCAGTACATTAACTTATCTTACATTAACTTGTATCTGACAGTTCAGAGACAGATGACAGAAAGATGAATGATAGAACCATGGATGATTTATAGATGTACACCATATAGACGTCTTAAAATGTCTGATACACCAACTGTCTTTTTGCCTTATAATTAGCTACAGAAGGACATATTTAGTGAGCAAAATAGCCACTCTCACTGGATGGTTAGCCAAGTACCACATAATGTACAACGAATTCTTATCAGAATGCCCATTAAATGTAATCCTAAATCAATTCCTAACCTTTACCTTTAGTGGTAATTATAAAGTCAGCCAAAGGTTGACAAAGCTTAAATCTAGAAGAGTGTATGAAACAGTAGGTCCTCCATTTTATATTCAGTTGAAGTACAGACAAAAGAGTGTATGAAACAGTAGGTCCTCCATTTCATATTCAGTTGAAGTACAGACAGAAGAGTGTATGAAACAGTAGGTCCTCCATTTTATATTCAGTTGAAGTACAGACAGAAGAGTATGAAACAGTAGGTCCTCCATTTTATATTCAGTTGAAGAACAGACAGGCCTTCCCTGAGACTGTAATGTAATTCAGCTCTAATGAGGCAGTACTGCAGCATTAGGTATCACCCGTAGGTCTCCCTCTCTCCAACAGTAGTCTCCATTATTCCAAGCAGGAAGTGAAAAGGGTCAGAACTTTCAAATTGTTTTTTTTTTTATCTGATTTTCTCACCTTTGCTGCAACCATTAGTACTCAACCCAGCTAACGAGCAAAAAGAACCAAGCGCTAACACCATTAGCTTGGTGTTAACTATCCCCTGCTAACGGCTTTAGCTTGGTGCTAACTATCCCCTGCTAACGGCTTTAGCTTGGTGCTAACTATCCCCTGCTAACAGCTTTAGCTTGGCACTACCTATCCTCTGCTAGCGGCTTGAGCTTGCTAACAACTTTCTGTCCATTGCTAACGACCAGGGATTGGACAGAGTGACCTTCTCCCTGGATGCTAACGGGGAAATAGACGTTATCAGATCCTCGCTAGATAACACAGCTAGACGTGTTGTCTGGGCTCGAACCAGAGGAACGTCGTCATTTGGTAGAACAGGTGGGATGGATACAAGCATGTGAGTGATTATATACAGTAGCACTTGACACAATGGTTAAAAAGTGTGACTTACCATCGCTATTTCTTATATTTTATGACTGAGAAAAGCGCCATATAAATGAGTCATAACCAAATAGCTCAATAGAAAGAATTAATTCAGTTTTGGCAAATAATAATAATTGAAGAAATGATGTGGAAATTATTAAGTGTAATCGACGTGGTTCTGCAGTTGTTATGAAACAGCATGTAGAGAGGAGTCACGTAATGAGAGCTCCAGAGCTCCAGTAGGCATTAGCACAAGTAATTAAAGCTGAAACCCTTCACATTCAGACACACATGGCAGCTTGATTGTTCTGGCCGTAACCACGGTAACTAATCGGGAAACCATAATGAGTCACAATGGAACCTAAAGAAGGTTTTGTGACCTGTGGTGTGGAGGAGGAGGTGTGGAGGAGGAGGTGTGGAGGAGGAGGTGGTGTAGAGGAGGAGGAGGTGTGGAGGAGGGTGTAGAGGTGGTGTGGAGGAGGAGGTGTGGAGGTGGTGTAGAGGAGGTGTAGAGGTGGTGTAGAGGAGGAGGTGGTGTAGAGGTGGTGTGGAGGAGGTGTAGAGGTGGTGTAGAGGTGTGGAGAAGGAGGAGGTGTAGAGGAGGTGTAGAGGAGGTGGAGGTGTAGAGGTGGTGTGGAGAAGGAGGAGGTATAGAGGAGGTGTAGAGGAAGAGGTGTAGAGGAGGTGTCAGCGGTATTCAGGTGATTTTCTGCAGCTTGAGAACAACATGGATGAACATCTGGAGCAACTCAACCAGCAGAGAGAGGTCAAGTTCATGAGCTAACACCACCTCCCTCCCCCCTACCTCCCTCCTCCCTACACCTCCCACCCTCTCTCTACCTCCCTCTCTCCTCATCTTCCCTCGTCTCTCTATTCCCTCTCTACTCTCTCCCCCTCTTCTCTCTCCCCCTTGTTTTTCCCTATATCCTGTTCCTTTCTCCCCCTTCTGCTCGTTTCAATAAAGTTTAAACCCAAAACTTTCCCCGGCTCCTCTGTAACTCTCCTCAACCAGACTGTTTTAATAAAATACAACGCTCTCTCAACTCCAGACTCTGTTTTAGTAAAATACAACGCTCTCTCAACTCCAGACTCTGTTTTAGTAAAATACAACGCTCTCTCAACTCCAGACTCAGAACGCTCTCTCAACTCCAGACTCTGTTTTAGTAAAATACGCTCTCTCAACTCCAGACTCAGAACGCTCTCTCAACTCCAGACTCAGAACGCTCTCTCAACTCCAGACTCTGTTTTAGTAAAATACAACGCTCTCTCAACTCCAGACTCAGAACTCTCTCTCAACTCCAGACTCAGAACGCTCTCAACTCCAGACTCAGAACGCTCTCAACTCCAGCGCTTTGTCCTCCTAAGTGTTTGTGCTTGCCTATAATTACCGCCATAAGCCAAGCATTGCGCGGCTCAGCTCTGTGGTTGCCAGGCAACGCCGGTGATGTATTTACAGCTCGGTGCGGAAGGGAACAAGACAGACCGCCGCGTCCACATGTGGAATGCGGCCGCGACCCAATCAGAACCTGCGTCCTCCATCACACCGCTCCCGCCGTGGCGCTGTAGCAGCAGGACGGTGGCCTTGGCTCCTCGTCCATGTAAACAAAGAGTTTATGTAAACAAAGGGTTTATGTAACCTCGCCGGGGCCACACCGCCAGCCTGGTGGCGTGGCAGCAGCGTGGTGATGATCGGCCTCGCTCACTGGTGATGAATAATATCACTACCACGGCCCCGCCCCCACAACCCATCTCACAAACCACAGGGTTCTAACACCAGGGTTCTTACACCAGGGTTCTAACACACCAGGGTGCTAACACCAGGGTTCTTACACCAGGGTTCTAACACACCAGGGTGCTAACACCAGGGTTCTTACACCCCAGGGTTCTAACACACCAGGGTTCTAACACCCCAGGGTTCTAACACACCAGGGATCTTTAAGAACGTGATGTCCTCAGAGTTTCTAGACTCTGGTTTCCTCGTCTCCTGTCTGAAATACTTCACTTGTTACTAAAAGGAACTAAATTGTGTAGTAGTGCACGGTACAGACTTTACCAAGCACTGATACAAGCAGTAGGGAGTCTGTCTGTCTGTCTATCCCGTCTGTCTGCCTGTCTGTCTGCCTGCCCCTGGCTGATCAGCCTGAGCAGAGAGCATCACAGCAGGGACCAGATAAGCATCGGCGGTGAATCGGCCAGAGGCGGGGGGGACAATGTAGTAGGAAGGTCACCACTACTTGGAGTTCAATCACAGATTTGTCGGTTTCATGAATTGTAAAAATGCTTCCGTCTCTCAGCCCACCTGGTGCTGAGGGGGTCTTCCGTCTCTGCCCACCGGGTGCTGAGGGGGTCTTCCGTCTCTCGGCCCACCTGGTGCTGAGGGTCTTCCGTCTCTCGGCCCACCTGGTGCTGAGGGGGGGGTCTTCCGTCTCTCGGCCCACCGGGTGCTGAGGGTCGTGTTTCAGGGCAGCAGTTAAAGCACTCAGAAAGCTACGCTCCCATCACCACTCAGCATGGAGCTGTGGTAATGAGGACCTGAGATCCACCAGTCAAACTGTCTCCGGAACCACAGACCTCCAGAGTATCGATCCTCAGACCTCTCGTGATCATCTAAACCAGGGCTTCCAAACTGTTTTATGCCGTGACCCACCTGTGGAGGCACTTTTGGCCCAAAATATTTTTTTTAAGTAAAGTATGCAAAACATTGTCATTACCATATCCAACTGGTCATCACAACCAGTATATATTATCTTGGCATGTAGGCATGCATATATATGACCCCTGCTGTGACTCAGTTTGAAAAGGCCTGATCTAAAGCAGCCCTTGGGGGCGGTCCTGATGTAATTAAATGTAAACTCCTCAGTCCCCCACGGCTCCAGAGGAGCTGATCTCCAAGTGAAAGCTTCTATTGTTTGTTGCACAAGTTGTCTGTGGTGTGTTAAGAGGCAGCCTGCTGTTGACTCACTGGAACCTATCGATTCACGCCTTTATTTTTGACTCTCTCTTATTCTTATTCTTCTTCCTCTTCTCCACAGTCGCCAACATCCTGTGGCGGGAGGGAGGTATGTGAATCATCTTCCAGTCCTCTATAGAATAAATTAAAGTTAAATATCTTGTGACTCCTGAGGGGTGATATGGGAGTAGATTACTGTTCACGCCTTGCACAGTGTGACAGAACCGCTAGCCCACACATACTAATTATTGACACGCCACCTTGCAGTGAGGCGTGCAGAGCTCTGATGACCTCATGGTTCTGCAGGTCTGGGCATCGGGAACATGTTCTACGTGTTCTACGAGGACGGCATCAAGGTGATCCAGCCTGTGGCCTGCGAGATCCAGAGACACATCAAACCCAGCGAGAAGCTGCTGGCGCTGCAGGTACGAGGGGCAGGGCGGCCATGTTGGATCTGTTCTATGTTGACCAGGTTCTGTTATATTCGACTAGTCTCAAAGGGCTTCCCAGGCCCACTAGACAGTATATCTCTACCTTCCCAATAAGCTGTAGATATATTATATATTTGATCAAAAATGTATAATCAAATAATTAAAAAGGTTCGAAAGGTAAACAGTCCTGTATAAACAAACAGTCGTAGCCACAAGGGAACTACTATTAACCACTTAGTGAACTACTACTAACCACTAGTGAACTACTACTAATACTAACCACTAGTGAACTACTACTAACCACTTAGTGAACTACTACTAACCACTTAGTGAACTAAGTGCTCAGATCAGACCTACTAGCCTCTCTGCAGCAGACCGCGGAGGCACCGCTGGGCCAGGCTGCGATCCCATAGCCTTGGGTTGTTGTGATTGTTGAGGCAGGGCTGCATGCTGTTCTGCAGGTTTTTTCACACACTTACTTTAGGCATAGCGTGTTGCATATTACCCACTCAGTCATTCTAATAAAATCTAAAAGGAGAAAGAAAAAGGAGAAAGACTGCTTTTAAATCCAGATCTCTCAACGGAGATGCTTTTCAAACTCTAGCTCAGGGTTTCTGATGAGTTCTGATCAGATAATGACTGAGAACCTCACGCTGATCATTACCATTCTGCACGGCGGTGTTCAGGTATTGTCTCGCCACTGATTTGTTGCCGGGATACGTCCTGTCGGAGGGAGCGTAGCGCTCCAGGAGGACCGCTTAGACCCCGCTCCCCCGCTCACCTGTCGTTTATCAAGCTGGCGAGGAGGTGCAGGAGGAACACACTGAGTAGGTTTCTGAAAGACACGGTTAGATTTACTCATGTAACCCTCCGTGTCGCTGCGGTGCAGATTGGAGGGGAGGTGTGAACGCTCAGCAGCTGGCCCCGCCATGAGCACAGTAGGATATCAATCATCCAGAAGCCTGCGTCTCCACAGAGAGCTGGCTGTGGGTGTGAGAGCTGGCTGTGGGTGTGGATGTGAGAGCAGGTTAGAGCAAGATGCCCCGACTCCTCCTGACTCCTCCCTGCTCCTTAACATCATCTAATTCACTCCACGTCACTTTAAATAAAAGTGTCTAAATGACGAGATGTCTGAGGCTTTATAATACTTTATAAAAACAGCTGACAGTTCTGGCACGCTTAGTAACAACCTGTCAAAAAGCTCAGCTTTAATGTTTCCAAGCAGAACATTCTATTTATTCTATCATAATGATGTCCTCCTCTGTGGAGGTGTGTCTCGTTAACCTGAAACACTCCAGTCTTCAGACCTTCATCATGTGTTGCTTTAATCATCCCACCAAAACATGCATCCAACACATCCAACACAACACAACCACACATCCAACACAACCACACATCCAACACAACACAACCACACATCCAACACAACCACACATCCAACACCACACAACCACACATCCAACACAACCAACACATCACAACCAACACATATCTTGACATCAGTTTGACGTGAACTACGATCATTCCAACAACAAGTAACCAAAGTCAGTGTTTTATTGATCAGTGTTTTATTGATCACAGTACAACACAGGGTCATTTATAAACAGTGACATTCTTGTGACACGGCAGCTCACAATACGTAGAACATAATATATAAAAAAGATTTTAAAAAGTTTAAAAAAATGTACATAAGATAAATAAACACTAGCATTATAAGTATAAAAGTATCAAGTGTAAAGTGGAGGAGTGTGTATAGATATGTACATTAAATTAGGTAAAGTGACCAGGGCGTAATTTACCAGTGATCAATATGCTCCGGAAACGTCTACCAAACGGCAGCAGTGTGAATAGTCCAAAGCCTGGGTGGCAACACACAGTACTACCAGCAACACACAGTACTACTAGTAGTACATAGTACTAGTAGTACATAGTATTGGTCACTCAGCATTAGAAATAACATCAATAGAAACAACACATTAGAACCCACAGCAGCATTAGAACCTCAACATTAGAACCCACAGCAGCATTAGAACCCACACAGCAACATTAGAACCTCAACATTAGAACCCACACAGCAACATTAGAACCTCAACATTAGAACCCACACAGCAGCATTAGAACCCACAGCAGCAGCAACAGAACCTCAACATTAGAACCCACACAGCAGCATTAGAACCCACAGCAACATTAGAACCCACACAGCAGCATTAGAACCCACACAGCAGCAGTAGAACCTCAACATTAGAACCCACACAGCAACATTAGAACCCACACAGCAGCAACAGAACCTCAACATTAGAACCCACACAGCAGCAGTAGAACCTCAACATTAGAACACACACAGCCGCAGTAGAACCTCAGCATTAGAACCAGAACCACAGTATCCTGGTTCATATCTCGGTCACACCAGAGATTTTCACTTTCTACAGTTAAGTTTGTGT